>JASFAX010004138.1:0-40287 GCA_030737875.1 Allium sativum | reverse complement strand
GACTTAGGGTAAAGGCTCTCTGATCTCAAAGCCTTCCCCACGATCGATTCAAAAGTTTCATCGATGTGGTTGATAAGCCTTTCCCCCAAGTATCCATCTAAACCAGTGATGAACTTCTCATTCTTCTTCTCAGGAGTATCGATAAGAGACAGTCCATACTTCGACAAAGTGTCGAACTCAGCAATATAATCAGAAACTGCCCTTCCGTTCTGCTTGAGCTCCAAGAACCTCTTAAAAAACACTGACTTCTGGGCAGCTGGGATAAACTTCTCGCTAAAGCGAGCCTTGAACTGATCCCAAGTAACCTGATCCTCTGGAGTAGCTGTTCTAATAGCATTCCACCAATTCATCGCTCGCCCTTGCAGCTGACGAGACGCTAGCCTTCTCTTCATCGCATCCTCAAGACCCAAGTCATCAAAGATACGGTCACAGCTATCCATCCAATCTTGAACATCTGTGGCCGACTCCGTTCCGTGGAACGGCTTTCCACCAAGATTAGTGTAATCCTTGCACAACTTGGCAAAATCGACCCTAGGCGCCTGCACTACTGGGCCAACACCAACTCCGGGATTGGGAACTGCCCCTTGCACTTCTCTAAGCATGTCTCTTATGAGGTTAGTAAACATCGCCCTCATGTCAGCGGCATTCCCTTGGTTGGTCCCTCTACCAGTACCCCTCGTGTCTCGGCTCATCGTCAATCTGAAAAAGGGAAACGATTAACGACCCCATAGTGGTGCTAGTGCAGTGCGACTTCATTCTTTATACTACTAATAGTATATATATATATATATATAGATTTTGAAAACCAAAGTAATCACAAATACGCGCTCTCATATAGTACTATCTCTCCCTAGTGTCTTTCCCTAGGATAACTACGCAACCTAGAGCTCTGATACCAAGTGTGATGGCCCGCCCCGCACCAACCGACATTTACTCCAAAGGTGCGCTGTACACATGTCCAGTTAGCACGGAACGGGTCGTCAGAAGGAAAAGGAAGAAGGAAATGAACATACAAAGAACCTGTAGAATGTCTCACAGCGCATAGAACAAAATATAATAATAACATACTTGACATAAAACAGGAGAGACAGTGCATAAGCTGAAAATCAGAACTAAACATCATAGCAGCGGAAATCCAAAATGCAACTTATTACAACTTTCAAATTGTCTCAAAGCAAAAGTAAGATAAATGAGGTACACTATTAGTGCCCAAGTAGCGACCACCAACGACACAGGGAGGATGTGTATATATATACATATCATACGTGGAAGCCTCCTGCGCGCATCACCAGCTAACCTGTCTCTAGTCTGCTCGTGTGAGCACCCAGAGTAATAAGAGGAGACATAAAACTCTGGGTCAGACATAAAGCCTGGTATGAGCGATAAGCATCTAAAGTGAACAATAACAGGTAGACTAAAACATACCTGAACCTGGACCTGCAACCAAAGAGTTAGCACTACATACTGTACAACACTCTAAGGTACCATATCAAACAGTGTAAAGATACGGAGGTGGGGGAGGTGTGCATGTCATAGGGATGGCAAACAATCAAACATAGCATCCATCCTCACATCTCTCACTCAGTGCGTAAAGCATACGATGTTCACCACTTCGATCACCCAACATACCTTGCTACGATCACTCTTCCCTATGAAGTCATAAATGGCTTCACTGCACTGATAACGTAGCCACTATTTCCTTGCTATGTCCACTTGCCCCATGGAGTTATTCACCCCATCTGCGCTGGCTCATAGCCTTACCAATCCTTACTATGTCCACTTGCCCCATGGAGTTGTTCACCCCATCTGCGTTGGCTTATAGTCTTACTACGCATCACCTTGCCCCTCAGGTCATAATGACCCTACTGCACTGATAACGTAGTCTTGCTACCATCACCTTGCCCCTCAGGTCATAATGACCCTACTGCACTGATAAGTAGCCATCCTTCATTTTTAGTGGTGAATCGAAGTTATGAACGTCGACAACTCCTTAGCACACGTCCCGCAGCAAAGTCCAACTCATGAAGTCCACTCATTGGTTCCTATCTGGATCCCGAGTCAATACCCTTCATTTGGACTACCTTTGCATCTCGGGTTATCAGTCTTCATCGGTTCGGTTCGGATCAGAATGCTCCTTCTTCACTGGATCGGGTCGCATCGCCATCACCCCTGGCGGATCGGGTCGGGTCTCCAGATTGCCACGGTTCGGATCATATTGCGGTCCTCTTTCTCTCTGCTTCGGATCGTGCTCCTCTCCTCGGTTCGGATCGGAATACCCCACACGGGTCGGATCGCGCTCCTCCAGCTTGTGGCTCCCCTTAGTTCGAATCGGCGTCTCGTAGTGCATCGGTTCGTGGATGCTGCTTTCCTTTAGTCGGATCGTGACGCGAAGCACAAGTGGATCGGATCGGGTAGCAGTTCGCGGTTGGTGCTCGTGGGCCTTGCGCAGATGGTTCGGTTCGAAGGAGATGACTCGACTCGTGGTGATGTCCCACGATCCCATAGGGCGATCCGATCGACCCTCAATCCCCTATCCGATCCGAATTCCTGCACCTTGTCCAGCGAGTTGTTTACGCCCCTCGACGGCGTTTTCGACCATTCCAACTATTCTAGTTAATCACAAAGCATACCATACAGTCATAGCAACATGCATAATCAACCACAAACATCAAAACATCAACATGATAGGTTAAAATGGATCAAACATACCCAAAACCCCATATTTCCCCCTTAAGCATATTTAGGTGAAACTTACGATATGATTAGCTAAACTTAACCAAATTAACCCAAATTCACATCAGAGGTCTAAAACATCATTCCGAATTTTATAAACATTTTTCCAGAATTTTATCACGTTTAAATTCGCTAATTAACACTAATCACCCCTAATTAGCCATAATTAGTGCAAAACTATGCAAATTACCCACCTTAGCCACAAATAAACTAAGATCTGAAATAATTCTCTGATTTGATGTGAATCTCAATGCCAAACTGCAGCTCCAATGTTGATTTGGTGAAGATCTTCCTTGATTAGGGGTTGCTAAGCCAAATCCTTGACCAAGAGATGATTTTGGGGTGATTTAGAGGTTAGAGGCCATTTTTAGGGTTCCTTGGTGATAAATGGAGGCTAGAAAACTGAAATGGAATGATCCTCTATCTCATTTCAGCCTTCCCATAACCCTAATCCCGAAATGGGTTATGGGCCTACTCACTAATCACCCGATTTGGCCCGGTTAAGCAGTTTTTCACCCTCCAAACCTTATTTCAGCCATATCTCCCAAACGGTAAGTCCGTTTGGCTAATTTGACCACTCTACGGAAAGGTAAACCATCAAACGAATCCAATGGAAGTGGTTTCAGGTCAAATTTCCTTTCCAGTCAAAAGTTATGGCCAAAACAGTACCAACTAGGGGAAAAATGGTCATTTAAAAATCGACAAAAATCATGAACATGGGAAATGGCTCTAATGGATGTTTCCCAAAGTTACATGACCATACGACTTCACATGGGAAAGAAATAAATATTCTACAATCCTATGATGTGTAGAATACGGGTCGTTACAGCAACTTTGTTAAGTAAACTTGCTTAGATCAGTAAGGGTTAAGTAAATCTTGTGGCAGTAGGGTAATATTTACACATATAAGCCTACAAGCTTAACCAGATAAGTTTATGTAACTAAAGACACCTAGTGGTATACATTACCGGTGGAAATAATAAAGTTATGTAATTAAAGACAATTTTTAAGGTAAACATAAATTGTAGAAATGATAGGGTTATGTAATTAAAGACACCTAGTGGTATACATAGTGAATGAAAACCTAGTGGGGCGATACAAGACAAAGGGGAAATCTTGTATCATATTGTGTGGGACCCGTTTTAGCCAGTAACCCGGATTAGGTATCAAATATGTACTCCGAACTAGGTCGGAGAAGAAACATGCTTATTGGACTAATTGTAAGAGATCCAAACATGGAGGATGGTGTGGGCGGCGCAAACCGACCGAGTCATGTGCATGCATGAACCGGGCAGATGGGGATAAGACGACCGTGACACCTGTAGATATGGGATTGTGCATATCAACGAAGGGTTGCCACTTTAGGACATGATACATCCTACGGTGGGGCCGACACAGAGTGTCTACGTGGATTAGGGAGCCGATCGATTATGGTAGTAGTTAGGGTACACTTGAACGTATGCCTAAGTCCACCACCTTATAGTGGAAGGGATCATCTCATTCTAGATATACTAGTAGTAGTGCAGAGTAATCATTAGTAGCATATACACCCTATCCTGTTTATCTTGTCATGCCTTCCTTTTATGTAGTTATCTCTCTTATCCACTTTATATGCCTTTCATGCAACGTTTGTTTATTTACTTGCTAAAAGTAACTGGACTAGCCAGACTTTATGTCTGACCTTTTTTGTTTCCTCTTCTTTCTTCCGTTTCCCCTCCAGGTTCTCAAGGTGGGAATATTTGTTGGATCTAGAATAACCCTAGAGGGGGGGTGAATAGGGTTTTTCACAGTTTTTAACTGAAATAAAAACTTAACAAGATATATAATAATAGACTGATTACAGAAAATAGCAGAAACTGAAATGCAGAAAATAAATCACACACAGATATACCCAGCTTCGGCAAAACCCTGCCTACTGCTGCATTTCTAAGGTTTCTACTAGGTGATAGAACAGCTCCCGCATACAAGACCATGTACACTCGCAAACCCTGCTCCTATTCTAACCCTACGCTCAAAACCGTAGACTGATCTAAACCCCTAGATCAGATTTCCCGAATTACAAACCCTGTAACTCGTAACTCAGATTTACAGACTCTGAAACTGACAGTCAACACCGTGACTGATTCCCCCTAGAGATTACAGACTCTAGAACTGCTGGACGGTTTGCAGAACAATTTAAAAAAATACAAAATTTGAACAAAAAAACAAAGTAAATAAAAAAAAACAAAAACCCTTGGAGATAAACTAAAAGGTCATTCCCTTTTAAAGCTTAACCCATAAAGAAATAGGCCGGCCCCTTCTTATTCCATTTGCATCCGATCCTTTGCTTTAGCTCTGGGAAAAGTAATGGCGGCTGGAAATTTGGCTAGGGTTTCTTCAATACACCCCAAATCGAATCGATCTCTTGATGAAATGAAGTTCTCTGATGCTCGACTTCTCTGTTGCTTTCTGCTACTTCGATCTGGAATTTGTTCGGTCGAAAACGATTAAAAAAAATGTGAGTTTTCTCTGATTTGAAATTTTCTGCTCTCAAGTTGATTGTAGTTCTTCGATCTGTATGTTTTGTTAGTTTTTCCCCTTGACTGCCGATGATGAATTTGGTGTTAATTTGTAGGGTAATTTTGAAACCCTAAAAACTCTGATTTCTTGATAAATGATTCGATCTAATTTTGTGGGATTCGATCTTCTATATTTGCCGATGATGAAATGGTGTGATAAAATAGGATTTGAAATCCTCAATCAACTCTGATTTCGCTGTATGACTTGGATCTGAGATTGCGGTTTTCCTTTTTGAATTACGAGATTGAATTTGAATATTTCTGCTTCAATGCCTTTCCTGATTTGTTGTATTTTCAATTCCCTTGATATGCCCGAAATTGAATATGAATTCTTGGCATTTAAACTTGCGTGATCCTTGTGATTTAAATCTTCAAATGAACCTTTGGCTTTGATGCCTTGTTTGAATTGTTTGATTGAATCGAGCCTGGAAGTTTCTTGTTGTCATGCTCGAATTCATTTACCCCTGTTTTCTGACTTCTTCTTGCCAAACGTTGATTGTGAGATTCTGAAAATTGTTAAACACTTCCCAAATATGATTCTCCATTTCTGGACATTTAAAACCTGCCAAAAAAAGTTTCTTGACTTAAAAAAATTGTAATTTCTGGAAAGAAAATTATATACTTGCCAAAAAAAATCTTCTCGAGATTGATTGATTAAAAACAGGAAACACGATAATGCTTTTCCCTTTTTGATCCTCGGCTCCCATGATTTTTGATATGCAGATTTCTTGTACATTGAGAAAAACTGGAAAGATGATTTCTTGAGCATTCACTTTAATTTCTCTTGCTGTAATCTCAGGACATAACTAAATGTATTACAAATAAAATGAATTCTTTCCCAAAGACTTTTGTCCCTGCATGATTTGTGAAATATTTGCACCACTGCATTTGAAACTTCTTTCTTGACTTGTGCTTGCATAATCATGTCTCGACACCTCTTGTTACACCTGCTTAAGTTGCATGTCCACCATGATCTTGTGCAGTCCAGACTTGTGCACAGTCTTGTATCATACTCCATCTTGCTTGGCTGAAACAGTTGGCAATTCGCTGTAGCATTCTTGTCAAAGATAATTTCTACCAAGCATACTATGTCACACTGTTTTGCCATGATACACAACCCCTTGTTTTTGCTGTGTACATTATATGCATGCATACGTTCATCTATACACATTGGCTTGTATTCGAGTACTGGTTTGTGAACTTGATCACCACTGTTTTGACCCCTTGAATTATGAACTGTATACATGCTCCATTTGCTGTGTATTTGCCTTTCATACATGTTATTTGTGCAAACCAGATTGCATATGTTCTCGGCCATTTGTGTTGAACATGTTTTTCATTGCTGTTTGGCCATTTCTGAGTTATACACTCGCTTTCTTACTGTCTTGTGCTCTACTGACCATTTTGTTGCCATGCTGAACTGTTTGTGTTCCACCATTGAACTGATTTAATTTTGTCTTGTATTTCGACTATGTTGACTTGTTCCTTTATGTTGGCTGCACAATTTTGAATTCGCTGTGTGTTTTATTTTGTCTTGAACTTCTTGGCTCGACACTTGGAACTGTCTATGCTTTGTGCTCGGCTTTCTGTATCTGCCTCCTTCTTGGCTGTGTGCACATGACCTGACTCTTGGCTGTCTTGAACATGGCTAGCATTGTCCACTTGAGCCATGTACATTGCTGCACCATGATTTCACTTCTTTGCTGTGTGCTTGACCACTTTGGTTTTGTATATTTGTTTTCAATTTCACTGAGTCGAGACAGTCCTAGTGGCTACTCCTCAGCTGCGTACTGATTGGCGTGGCAGTGCACACGTGTACACGTGTGTACATGCAGCCATCAGACGAGTTGTCCCTGTCCCTGCATTGAGATATATGTGTTGTCTGCCTTGTGGTATTTACAGTGTATCACTGTGAATATCACAAGCTGTCTACACACAGATTGATGGTTTTATAATTCAGATCAAGTCATGAAAAATGATGAGAAACACACCAGAAATCTGAGGCAAATAAAATTCTAAAAACAAAATTTATATTTGCATATATTCAGTATTATTTCTATTGCAGTATACTGTGTGTTTCTGTTTCATGTGTGACAGGTAAACTGGGATGACTGGACTGACTGAAGGTAAGAAGACAGTGTGTGGTGTCAATGAATGTATGAGTCTGTATATACAAGTGAAAATGGATATATATGAAATGTAACTGTGTATATGTTGTGTGTATGTATGACTGAGTGACAATGAATGAACTGTACTGAGGAGCTGTGAGAGAATTGTACAGGTATATATGTAATAAACAAATTTGATTGAAATAAAATATCATTTTATTGTTGTCAAACGAACTTGTCTATTATGTTCTGTTTATATACAAGTACAATATACAGTGAATGTTTAAATAGTGGAGTTATACAGAGTTGTACTGTTTGAATATTAGAAATAGAATATTCAACTTAAATAAAATACTGTAAATATTTGAAGTTCTATACAGTCGTATTTTATTTAAATATGAATATTATATCTCAGTCTGTGATGTACAATAACAGCACGATTTCAAACACATTAATAATAATATTTATTTGGTTGTTATCATCAAACAAAAAAATCATATAATTGTGTATACAACACAGTTATATACAACAATCTCCCCCTTTTGATGATGACAAACAAATATAAGATTTTGAGCATAAATGTGTTTGAAAAATGAAATATATTACTCCCCCTATTTGAATGCTCCCCCTACAACAGAAACTCCTCCTATAACTGTGCATGAGTGTAAAGAATATAGAATGAATTGAATTTTCAAAATTGAAAATATTTATAAAATATTCACTCATAAATCAAAATCTAATCCATTCTCCCCCTTTTGTTATCATCAAAAGGATACAGATTTTAAAATACAGATGAAAATTGACTAAAAGTATAATTCAGCATAAAAGGAAGAATGATCATCATAAATCTCAATCAGTCAAACAAAAATCATAATAAACTAAGAACAGGTAGCATATTTCACATTGTAGAAAATGACGGATATACGATGAATTTTATAAAAATGAGGAGAGTTATAAAAAATATGAATATTTCCCAATTATTTTCAAAAGAATTTTATAAAATTAAAGCACCAAAAACGGTGATGGATTTGGATTATAATTAAAAATTCAATTTAAGTGAGGAAATCGAATAATCTCAAATCTCAATATCTATCAATCAACAAATCATAATACGTCATAATATTTTCAACACATTTCACAGATTAGAGAGATGGATTGATTGGTTGATTTTTATACACCAAGGAGAATTTCAATTTTATTTCAGTTTTTAGCACATTTTTATTTATTTATTTATTTAAGAGCACACTGACCATGCATAACCAGAGCTTGGATTTTTAAATGAGGTCAGTCGCAGCTTAAATTATAAGTTGTCTCTTAACCATGCATGACCAGAGCTTGGATTTTTAAATGAGGTTAGAGACACACTTATATATTTATTATATATATATTTATCATTTCACCCTTTTAAAAAGAAACACTCCTTGGTATAAAACCAATATATGGATGATAGAAAATGTGGTAGGTACAGAAATGGACTGTGAAAAAAAATTTCTAAATTAATTTTATTATGAAATATGACCAACTGTACCGGGATTATTGAAAATTTTCAATTATCACTAATTCTGAATAATAATATAACCACAATTCCATCACAAATATTTTCACTGTTTATTTAAAATGATTTTAAGAAAAATTAAACTCTCCATATTTGATGATAAGTAATGAAGATTGCCGTGAAATAATTGCCAGTTCAAAGATATTATAATAAATATTTAACCATCATGAAAATCTAAATAAAATTCTCCTCTTGTTGTGAAATATACTGCAGTCACAATTCATCACAATTTCTAAATCTGATTATAATTTTGATGAATTATAAATACAGTTTAATTTGGATATTGATTTCAATTTCTGAAAGAATAATCAATAAATAATTTTAAAATTGAAAAACAATTACAAGAGTAATATGCTGATCTATACATGACAAAAAAAAATATATACATCAAAAAAAATATGCAGCACTTTTAAACTGATACCACATGGTGTCTCTACAAAGTGAAAAATCAGAACAGATGGATGAGACAAATATAAGGCGCTTCTGATACCAAATGTTCTCGCTTTCTCGAGGATTTTAATGACACCCCGGTGGCAAACAAATGGTACCTCAGTCAACAGAGAATACTTAATTACAAAGCAAGCAACTCATGCACACAAATTTTATTTATCAAAGCATGATACACCTTTGATACCAAATCAAGCAGTCCTCAAAAAAAATATTTACAAATCAATTTCTTATAATCAGAGCAGCATGATTCCAAAACAAACATTTTTCAAAAAAAAAACAGTATCAGAGCAGCACAGAGAAATCAGTATCACAACAGACTTGTCAAGATGTTGGTCACATAAGGTGGTTCATGATCCAAGATTTGCAAATATACTCTATTTTAAATCATTTGAAGAAATGTGAAAGTATTAGGATTTAATGAATCTATCACACCAGGTTATATTTCAGATTCAAGATATGTGTGAGATCCAATAAATCAATAATTTCAAATGATTTTAAACAAACATATATTCAAATCAAATAATCATGAAATAACAATGATTTTCAAAAGACCAAAAAAAAAATTTCAAGAATTTCTCAGAACTATTTCCGACAAGCCCAAGAGAAATTTCAGGTCATTTACATCAAATTTGAAAAATATTCATGATCGGGATATTTTATTTGAAATCACATGAATCAATGTAAAGTTTTGGGATATAATGAATCAGTCACACGAGATTGACAATTTCAAAAATAAGAGATGTGTGATATTCAAAATATCTAGAATTTCAGATGATCTCAAACAAACATATTTCAATATAATGATCATGAATAAAGATGAATTCCAAGATGTATCACTGATACAAGCCAATCTGAAAATCAATGAAATTATCACAACTGATAAATAACAGAGTGTTGTAATGAGTATAATATTTTGAGCTTTTCTAAAATGAATTTGAATAAACTCAGAACAACAAAGGTGTGTGACATTTCATTAAATATTCAGATCTTCAAAAATTTAGAATTCTAGTTAACAGTGTTCAAGATATGATATGAATGCATTAGCACTGTTATGAATTCAACAATCAGAAAATACACTTCAAAAAAAAAACAATTGCAGATAATTACAAGATTAAATTCAGAATCCGGAAATGATTATAAACAAGAGAGTTCTATTCAAATAAAATGAATTTCCAAAAAGTCATGAGAACTGCAATTGGAAGTTTAAGAAGCACAAAATAAACAAAGAGATATGGTAGTGACTAATCAAAGAAAAAACAAACAGAAGGAAAATAAAATAGAAAGGGGTAGAAGAAGGAGAAATAAACAAAGAAAAAATATATTTACAAGGATGAAGTTAGAAATCATACCTGATTCACAGAAGACGTTGTGGATCTCTAACTCATCAGTCTTGGCTAAGGAACAGTGGATGATTCAATAATATGAAGCAGTTTGAATCACTTTTCTCTTTTCAGCACAGTTGTTCCTCACCCACTTCAGGTACCTAATAGTTGATAGGATCGAGTGGTCTAACAAAATTTGTAAAACCACTCACAGTTTCGTTCACGTGTTTTGGTACCCAGACTTGTTTATATAACAAACCATCCGAATTTACCTTTGTGCCTTTAGGAACCCAAATCTGCTTGAATTTAATCAAAGTCGTTTTATTTTTATTCAGGATCCAAGATTGTTTAAATGGTTTATTATAAAACGATTTCTCATCACAATTTCGATTCAAAAAACCTGTGAAATTTTCAGAGTTCAAATTTTCAACGTAGTTCTTTCCAAAGCAATTTGAGGGATTTTTCAAATCATTTGAATTTTGTTTTCCAAAAACATTATTCTTCCCAAAACCAAGACCACGTTTATTTCCAACAGAAAGTTGGTTTTTCAACAACATATCCAAAGATTTTTCACCGTTTGAAAATTTAGATAAAATTGTTTCAAGTTGTTGAATTTCAGTTTTAAGATCATCGTTTTCTTTTATTAAATCTGAACAACGACTTTTAGTGATCTTATATCTTTCAAACTCAGATCTCAAAACCAAATTTTCATCATTAAGCAATTTGATTTTGGTTTGGGACTTAGCCATTTCAGAATCAAAATATTTTCGACTTTCAGATTCAAGTTTCTTCCAATTTTCAATTTCGATTTCAAGTTCTTTCAAAATCAGATCTGTTTTCAACAAACTACCATTTTCAGCGTTTTCATGTTTGGAATTTTTGATAGCCTTGAAATTTATAAATTCCTTTTGTAAACAATTGTTTGCATCTTTCAGCTCAATCTCGTTATCTTTTAAAATTAAAATTTCTTCTTCAAGCCTTCGAACATTATTATTGAAATGAACGAGATCAGTTTTTAATTTCAAAAAATTTTCACAATTAGAATTTTCAAATTTCACGACATTTGACAATTTCGATTCCAAACAATTTATCTTGTTGGTCAACTCAGAATTTATAGATTTCAGAGATTTATTTTTCGATTGGAGTTTGTCAACAGATTTGGTTAAATCAACACAAAAA
The DNA here is from genome assembly GCA_030737875.1 of Allium sativum. Classification (NCBI taxonomy): domain Eukaryota; kingdom Viridiplantae; phylum Streptophyta; class Magnoliopsida; order Asparagales; family Amaryllidaceae; genus Allium; species Allium sativum. The sequence goes on along the minus strand of JASFAX010004138.1, from coordinate 28,382 downwards.
TAAACCAGATCTTCATATGAAAAATTTCTTATCTCATCATCTGTTGAGTCTTCATCAGCTGATTCATCTGTTGAACAAGGATCTGAATCTGAGTTGACAGTTGAGGGTTTTGAGAAGTTGCCGTCGTTTCCATATCTTGTAGTTAGAGCTGTCCAAATTTCCTGCGCAGTTAAACAATGAGAAATCAGACTGTATTGATTATCATCAAGGTGAGAATACAGAATATGTGTAGCACGAGAATTAGAAGCTTTATCTACCATGTCAAACCCATTGATAACAACATCCCAACATTTAATATCAACAGATTTTAAATAAAATTCCATTTCAGATTTCCAATTTAAATAATCTGTTCCAGTGAAAATAGTTGGAGATGAACTGGACTGACTTTCTGTGGACTGACAGCAAGGGTTACCCATGACTCTAGAGTTAATGAAATTACCAGGCTCTGATACCAATTGTTGGATCTAGAATAACCCTAGAGGGGGGGTGAATAGGGTTTTTCACAGTTTTTAACTGAAATAAAAACTTAACAAGATATATAATAATAGACTGATTACAGAAAATAGCAGAAACTGAAATGCAGAAAATAAATCACACACAGATATACCCAGCTTCGGCAAAACCCTGCCTACTGCTGCATTTCTAAGGTTTCTACTAGGTGATAGAACAGCTCCCGCATACAAGACCATGTACACTCGCAAACCCTGCTCCTATTCTAACCCTACGCTCAAAACCGTAGACTGATCTAAACCCCTAGATCAGATTTCCCGAATTACAAACCCTGTAACTCGTAACTCAGATTTACAGACTCTGAAACTGACAGTCAACACCGTGACTGATTCCCCCTAGAGATTACAGACTCTAGAACTGCTGGACGGTTTGCAGAACAATTTAAAATAATACAAAATTTGAACAAAAAAACAAAGTAAATAAAAAAAAACCCTTGGAGATAAACTAAAAGGTCATTCCCTTTTAAAGCTTAACCCATAAAGAAATAGGCCGGCCCCTTCTTATTCCATTTGCATCCGATCCTTTGCTTTAGCTCTGGGAAAAGTAATGGCGGCTGGAAATTTGGCTAGGGTTTCTTCAATACACCCCAAATCGAATCGATCTCTTGATGAAATGAAGTTCTCTGATGCTCGACTTCTTTGTTGCTTTCTGCTACTTCGATCTGGAATTTGTTCGGTCGAAAACGATTAAAAAAAAATGTGAGTTTTCTCTGATTTGAAATTTTCTGCTCTCAAGTTGATTGTAGTTCTTCGATCTGTATGTTTTGTTAGTTTTTCCCCTTGACTGCCGATGATGAATTTGGTGTTAATTTGTAGGGTAATTTTGAAACCCTAAAAACTCTGATTTCTTGATAAATGATTCGATCTAATTTTGTGGGATTCGATCTTCTATATTTGCCGATGATGAAATGGTGTGATAAAATAGGATTTGAAATCCTCAATCAACTCTGATTTCGCTGTATGACTTGGATCTGAGATTGCGGTTTTCCTTTTTGAATTACGAGATTGAATTTGAATATTTCTGCTTCAATGCCTTTCCTGATTTGTTGTATTTTCAATTCCCTTGATATGCCCGAAATTGAATATGAATTCTTGGCATTTAAACTTGCGTGATCCTTGTGATTTAAATCTTCAAATGAACCTTTGGCTTTGATGCCTTGTTTGAATTGTTTGATTGAATCGAGCCTGGAAGTTTCTTGTTGTCATGCTCGAATTCATTTACCCCTGTTTTCTGACTTCTTCTTGCCAAACGTTGATTGTGAGATTCTGAAAATTGTTAAACACTTCCCAAATATGATTCTCCATTTCTGGACATTTAAAACCTGCCAAAAAAAAAGTTTCTTGCCTTAAAAAAATTGTAATTTCTGGAAAGAAAATTATATACTTGCCAAAAAAAATCTTCTCGAGATTGATTGATTAAAAACAGGAAACACGATAATGCTTTTCCCTTTTTGATCCTCGGCTCCCATGATTTTTGATATGCAGATTTCTTGTACATTGAGAAAAACTGGAAAGATGATTTCTTGAGCATTCACTTTAATTTCTCTTGCTGTAATCTCAGGACATAACTAAATGTATTACAAATAAAATGAATTCTTTCCCAAAGACTTTTGTCCCTGCATGATTTGTGAAATATTTGCACCACTGCATTTGAAACTTCTTTCTTGACTTGTGCTTGCATAATCATGTCTCGACACCTCTTGTTACACCTGCTTAAGTTGCATGTCCACCATGATCTTGTGCAGTCCAGACTTGTGCACAGTCTTGTATCATACTCCATCTTGCTTGGCTGAAACAGTTGGCAATTCGCTGTAGCATTCTTGTCAAAGATAATTTCCACCAAGCATACTATGTCACACTGTTTTGCCATGATACACAACCCCTTGTTTTTGCTGTGTACATTATATGCATGCATACGTTCATCTATACACATTGGCTTGTATTCGAGTACTGGTTTGTGAACTTGATCACCACTGTTTTGACCCCTTGAATTATGAACTGTATACATGCTCCATTTGCTGTGTATTTGCCTTTCATACATGTTATTTGTGCAAACCAGATTGCATATGTTCTCGGCCATTTGTGTTGAACATGTTTTTCATTGCTGTTTGGCCATTTCTGAGTTATACACTCGCTTTCTTACTGTCTTGTGCTCTACTGACCATTTTGTTGCCATACTGAACTGTTTGTGTTCCACCATTGAAATGATTTAATTTTGTCTTGTATTTCGACTATGTTGACTTGTTCCTTTATGTTGGCTGCACAATTTTGAATTCGCTGTGTGTTTTATTTTGTCTTGAACTTCTTGGCTCGACACTTGGAACTGTCTATGCTTTGTGCTCGGCTTTCTGTATCTGCCTCCTTCTTGGCTGTGTGCACATGACCTGACTCTTGGCTGTCTTGAATATGGCTAGCATTGTCCACTTGAGCCATGTACATTGCTGCACCATGATTTCACTTCTTTGCTGTGTGCTTGACCACTTTGGTTTTGTATATTTGTTTTCAATTTCACTGAGTCGAGACAGTCCTAGTGGCTACTCCTCAGCTGCGTACTGATTGGCGTGGCAGTGCACACGTGTACACGTGTGTACATGCAGCCATCAGACGAGTTGTCCCTGTCCCTGCATTGAGATATATGTGTTGTCTGCCTTGTGGTATTTACAGTGTATCACTGTGAATATCACAAGCTGTCTAGACACAGATTGATGGTTTTATAATTCAGATCAAGTCATGAAAAATGATGAGAAACACACCAGAAATCTGAGGCAAATAAAATTCTAAAAACAAAATTTATATTTGCATATATTCAGTATTATTTCTATTGCAGTATACTGTGTGTTTCTGTTTCATGTGTGACAGGTAAACTGGGATGACTGGACTGACTGAAGGTAAGAAGACAGTGTGTGGTGTCAATGAATGTATGAGTCTGTATATACAAGTGAAAATGGATATATATGAAATGTAACTGTGTATATGTTGTGTGTATGTATGACTGAGTGACAATGAATGAACTGTACTGAGGAGCCGTGAGAGAATTGTACAGGTATATATGTAATAAACAAATTTGATTGAAATAAAATATCATTTTATTGTTGTCAAACGAACTTGTCTATTATGTTCTGTTTATATACAAGTACAATATACAGTGAATGTTTAAATAGTGGAGTTATACAGAGTTGTACTGTTTGAATATTAGAAATAGAATATTCAACTTAAATAAAATACTGTAAATATTTGAAGTTCTATACAGTCGTATTTTATTTAAATATGAATATTATATCTCAGTCTGTGATGTACAATAACAGCACGATTTCAAACACATTAATAATAATATTTATTTGGTTGTTATCATCAAACAAAAAAAATCATATAATTGTGTATACAACACAGTTATATACAACAATATTCAGGCTTAGTCAGGACTCAGTTATCATCTTGTTAGGAGCTGCTTTCGAAGTATGGCTCAAGTTCATAACTCTACTATGGCTTTGTCTCTTTTTGGGGAATTATGATTTTTATGTACTCTGATGGAACAAGACAGAAAGTTTTATATTTTTGTAATGGCTTTTATGTAGTTTCAGACTTGTGATATTTTGGATCATGATGTTATGATTTATGTTTGAAATAAAAATTTGAATTCCACTATTGCTTTTATATCTGTCTTGTAATATTTCTGTTTTTGTTTACCTATAAGGCTTCACGAAATTTAATGCACTTCCTTAGTGAGGGGCATTAACGGACGTGGGGTGTCACACTTGGTATCAGAGATGAAGGTTACTAGATAATATGAAAGATTTTGAAAATTATTTTCAAAAAGGTTTTAAAAGAAAGCATTTTCAAAAAGAAAAGTCTATTTTGAAAAACATATTCCCCAAAGCCATATGTAATATCTCTCGATTCTCCGCTAGATTCCTTTTTCATTTTGTCTGGGGAACCAATCCTTCCCAAAAGGTGTCCCCATTGTGGCATGGTTCCGTAGGCATATTAAGACTACAACACATGTCAAAGGATAATGAAGTGCCGAACCTCCATCTGTAGCCGCAGTAGTTTCACCTATGGCTAACTTTCTCGAGCTTTGTAAGGATTTCCGTGCGATGGAGGAAACTTTCATGAGATTTGTTAGCTTGTTACATAAGGATGGTAAAAAGGAGGACAAGGGAGTTAGGGCTAAGGAGCATAGCCCAAGGATGAGTAAATGATGGCCCAGAAGGGAACCAAGATAAAGTTCAAAAAAATCAGAAAAGAAAGAATTTAAGATTGAGGAAACATCAAACAAGAAGATATGGCCTAAGAAAGGACAACAACAACAACAGAAGAAGGGTGGAAAGAATGACAAGGATAAATATAAGAGAAAGTGACACAGTTGTGGGCGTGAGCGTTACTTGTTGAAGGACAGTAAAAGAAGGAAGAATTCTTGCTTCAATTGTGAAGAGGTCGGACACTTTGCTAGGGAGTGCCCGAAGAAAAAAGGACAAGGTCAAAGGGCAGGAGCTTCTAGAGGCAAGTGCATGCACTTGCGATTAGTGCTCCATATAGAGGTTGGAAAGTTTCCGTGGAAGGTTTGTTCTCTTTCCAATCACCCTATTAGAACTCTTTTTGATTCCGGTGCTTCACATTCATTTATTTCTAGTTCTGTGATTGAATCTCTGCAGTTAGATGCTAGTATGGTAGTGGATCTCGTAGTTGTTTCAAACCCCATTGGTGGTTCGGCTCATTTTCACATGGATTGTTAGGGTTTGAAAATATCTATCTTAGGCGTCAAATTTGATTGCAACGCGTATGTGCTCGGTTTTATGGGCTATGGATTGATTCTAAGGATGGATTGGCTAACCATGTATGGTTCCATCCTCAGTTGTGAGAGGAGGGCCAATAGACTTTTGACTTGCCATAAGAGGACCCTCGAGGTTTCTTGTGACCCAAAAGGGTCTGCTACGCTTAGTTTCCTAGAATCTCTTGATGCATCTTTCGATGATCTACGATCTGTAGTGGTAGTCCTTGAGTATCAATGTATTTCTGAGGAAGTTTGGGGTTTATCTCCAAGGCACGAGATCAATTTTCGTATATATTTGGTAGATAATGCAAAGCCAATTGTATTACCCATGCGCAATATGTCTCCATGAGAAAGGAGGGAGCTTAGCAAGAAAGTAGTGAAGCTTCTTGAGAAAGGGTTTATTAGGCAAAGCATATATGAATGGGATGCTCCGGTGGTATTCGCAGCTAAGGCGTACAGCTCACTTCGCATATGTGTGGATATTCATGAAGTTTTTCCTTATTTCTTATTTATCGAAGTGTCTACATGATACAGCAGAGGTAGTTGAGCCGAACATGCATGTGGAAGTAGAGATAGAATGGGAGGTGATAATTAGACAAGTTCCTACCCGTATACTTGGATCAGAGGTTAAAATACTGCGCAATAGAGAGGTTAGGTTAATAAAAGTACAATGGGAAGATGACAGCGAGGATGCGACTTGGGAGACTGAAGACAAAGATCACACCTCATACCCTTTCCTTTTTGGGACTATGTTATATAATTCTTTTTCCAAAGCTTTTATTCGTATTTGCTTCTATCATCTGAGTATATTCTACGGATCGAATCTTCGACCTCTAGGTAGGAATCCCATGATTGTAAACATGTTTTTGAGACATGTTATGTTTGATGGATGCAAGTGGATGCAAATGGTGGCTCGTGGATGCATATACACACATTAGGCACTAGTTCGGCTCAATCACTCTCAACTACAAATGGATGTGTGTGCATTTTTCTTTTTCTTCATGGATGAAGAGTGATGTATCATCATATGGATGTTGCATTTGGACGGATGATTGTGCATACATATAGAACTTACATGTTATAATACAACTATCTGCACATATGTTGGATTCATGACACTAACATACATTGCATTAAGGAGGTAGACTAAATCAGTAGACCACCTGATCTTTCGCAATAGTGTTGGGACATATACACACACCTTTGCATATACTCATATAAGCATTAGAAAATTTTAAGGACAATGGATGCCTATGATTGGTGGATGAGTAGATGGATGATGGATGGTAGGATACATTCTTCTTAACTAGGAGATTTTGGGTCGAAATCCTTTGAGTAGGGGAGAACGTAACACCCCATATTTCAAATACACTAAAAAGGATAAATTAAATATTAAGAATTAAGGGAAACAGAATACGTCATTGCGTCCATCTTGAAATTCTGGTCAAGATAGACACCCGGTTTGCGTAAAACGGATAACGTATGAAGAAGTTATGAACAGTAGAAGTTTGACAATTAAAATAGGGATAACTGGCGCACTTGACAAGTGCGCCAAGGAATTTTAACACTGGCGCACCTGGCAAGTGTGCTCATAGTAGTTTTTGGGCTTCCGGACGCAAGTGGGTGACGACACATAGCCCGATTCTCCTTAGGGATGAGGTGGCTTTCGAATTCTGGAGGCTGGCAGCTATAAATATACCCTTATATCTCTTGTTTTCTCATACTAAAAACAATGGAGGCCAAATGCTGTCTGTGCCTGAACTGAGTCTAATCGTCTCTTCTTCTACAAATCAAGTTTAAATATTCAAGTGTTTCAAGAATAGATCTGAGACTCAATACCAACAAATTCTTTTCTATGTTCTAAAATCCAAACAGTGTGAGTTAGTTACTTTAGATTTAAATGATTAAAAGTAAACGTGATATAACTATGATGTGGATATATGCCTGTGACTGAATCATATTGGATTTATCATAATTTGTGAATCTATAATATTCTATGACTTGGATCTAAATCTTTATCATATCAAATCTATTGGGACTTTTGAATCTATGACATAACTATGATGTGGATCTTAAATATTATCATGTTTGATCTACCTTTATAGATCTAATTCGCTTGTGGTTAATTTATCTTGTCACAATTGTGGATCTTAATTATTATCATGCTAGATCAACCTTTATAGATCTAATTTGCTTGTGGTTAATTTATCATGTCATAATTGTGGATCTTAAATATTATTATGCTAGACCTACCTTTATAGATCTAATTCGCTTGCGGTTAATTAATCATGTCATAACTGTGGATCTTAAATATTATCATGTTAGATCTACCTTTATATATCTAATTCGCTTGTGGTTAATTTATCATGTCATAATTGTGGATCTAAAATATTATCATGCTAGATCTACCATTATAGACCTAATTTGCATGTGGTTAATTTATCATGTCACAATTGTGGATCTTAAATATTATCATGCTAGATCTACCTTTATAGATCTAGTTCGCTTGTGGTTAATTTATCATGTCACATCTACTTATGGATCTAATTCTTGTTAGATCATTTGGTACTTATCATGTTGTGGGTAATTTAGATCTATCATTAATTGGATATATGACTCCTTATTTAGTCATGTCAATTATGACATCCTTAGTACGTTAGATCTAGTTTTATTATCATATGCTCACAAGATCTATTTTTATATGTCCACCTTATCGCTATGCCAATTACATGTTTATGTCACTTTTGTTAAAATAATCATTATTGTCATCTTTCCCTTTTATTGTTTATGGCTAAGCTACTTTCTAGCCTAGACATGAAGCCAAATATATGCGAATGCGTTAGTTAGGGAACGGGGGAACCATTAGAATTGGCATAACCTGAATGACGAATATGAATTTGGACATATAATCCATTATGAATATAATTGGGTAAATAGGCATGAACACCTATAAAGATGTAGGTATAATTAATTGATTAATAATTAAAATGCCTAGGGTTACAGTAATTAGAAAACTGTAATGGTACTTATGACATGAGGTTAGATTGCATTTGTGGTGGAATTATGCCCGGACCCGACAGGCATAACCAGCAACCGCAAATGTTGAATCTAATGTGAGGGGCCTAAGTGCACAAATACGATACCGGCCAAGACAAGAGGTTAGGCCCAACTTGTGGAAGAATTCTACCTGGACCCGATTGTCATATCCAGCATCCATAAGTTGTAGGCCTAATATGGAAGGTCCAGCCCATTATAACCATAAATGGACAGGGTAACGAATTGGAATACTTAACCTAGTTGAATCCATAGGGATTGTATGAACATGTTAACTTGAAAATGGGTTAAGTAAACTTGGTTGAAACAGTTGGTGGGTTGAGTAAATCTTGAGGCGGTGGGTAATATTTATATATATAGGCCAAACTTAACCTATTTTATACTTTGGGGTTATGCAACTTTGTTAAGTAAATTTGCTTGGATCAGCGAAGGTTAAGTATATCTTATGGCGGTGGGGTAATATATACACATATAGGCCCACAAACTTAACCGGATAAGGTTATGTAATTAAAGACACCTAGTGGTATACATAACCTTTGGAAATAATAAAGTTATGTAATTAAAGACACCCTTTAGGGTAAACATAACTTGTAGAAATGATAGGGTTATGTAGTTAAAGACACCTAGTGGTATACATAGCCAATAAAAACCTAGTGGGTGGATACAAGATAAAGGGGAGAGCTTGTATCATGTTGTCTGGGACCCGTTTCAGCCAGTAACCAGGAGTCGGTATCAAACATGTACTCCGAACTAGGTCGGAGAAGGGGAACGCTTACTGGACTGATTGTAAGAGATCCAAACATGGAGGACGGTGTAGGCGGCACAAACTAACCGGGCCGTGTGCGTGCATGAGCCGGGCAAAGGAGGATATGACGACAGTGACACCTGTAGATATGGGGCTATGCATATCAGCGAAGGGTTGCCAATTTAGGACGTGATACATCCTATGGCAGGGGCCGACACAGAGTGTCTACGCGGATTAGGGAGTCGATCGATTAGGGAGGTATTTAGAGTACATTTGGACGTATGCCTAAGTCTACCACCTAATAGTGGAAGGGATCATCTCATTCTGGATATACTAGTAGTAGCGTAGAGTAATCATTAGAAGCGTATACACCCTATCCTGTTTATCTTGTCATACCTACCTTTTATGGAGTTATCACTCTTATCCAGTATATGCCAATCATGCTATTTTTATTTATTTACTTGCTAAAAGTAACTGGACTAGCTGGACTTTATATCCGAGCCTTTTTGTTTCCTCTTCTTTCTTCCGTTTTCCCCCTTCCCTACCCCTCCCCCCAGGTTCTCAAGGTGGGAATACTTAGGCTTAATAAGGACTCGGTTATCATCTTGCTAGGAGCTGCTTTCAAAGTATGGCTTAAGTTCTTATCTCTACTATGGCTTTATCTCTTTTTGGGGAATTATGCTTTTTATGTACTCTGATGGAACAAGACATAAAGTTTTATATATTTGTAATGGCTTTTATGTAGTTTCAAACTTGTGATATTTTGGATTACGATGTTATTATTTATGTTTGAGATAAAAAATTAATTTCTGTTGTTGCTTTTGTATCTGTCTTGTAATAATTCTGTTTCTGTTTACCTATAACTCTTCATGAAACTTAATGCTTTCCCTTAGTGGGTGACATTAACGGATGTGGGGTGTCACATATCTTCTGCTTCATCATAATATTAATGTGATGCACATTGAGAAAATCGTAATTGATAATGTCCTTAGCACAATTTTGAATGTCAAAGGGAAGACTAAATATGATTTGAAATCAAGACGTGATATAGAAGAATTATGCAAACGTCATAAACTTTATATGAAATGAAATGGCAGTAAAAAAAAGCCCAAAGCATGTTATCAATTAGATAATAATCAATTTAAAGTTGTGTTAAAATGGGTTGAAGGTTTAATATTTCCTTATGGAATTTCATTAAATCTTCGTACATGTGTTGACTTTAATAATGGTAAATTGAGCGGAATGAAAAGCCACGACTTTCACATAATTATGGAATATTTATTACCAATTCCGCTTAAAGAACTATTACCATTAAAAGTTTGGAAGGTAGTAATGGAGTTTAATATGTTTTACGAAGAGCTTTGTTCGACAACTTTAAAAGTGCAACAATTACATAAAATTGAAGCAGATATTCCTATATTGTTCTGCAAATTACATAAAATATTTCTGCTAAGATTTTTTTTAATGTAATGGAGCATTTACTTTTTCACCTCCCATTTAAATCACGACTTCAAGGTCTCGCCAATATGGATGGATGTATCCATTTGAGAGGTATATATAACATGATACCTATTAATTTAATTGTATTTAAAATATGAAGTTAATGTAAATAAATTTGGTATAGATGTCTGAATCATCTGAAGAAAAAAGTGAGACAAAAAGCACGAGTTTAAGGTTTGATATGTAATTCTTATATCGAAGAATAAGCTTCATTATTTTTCTTTCACTATTTTAGTGATCATGTGAAAAAAACATTTGAAAGTATTCCTCGTAATGACGAAGGTGACGAACAAGAACCATCTCAAACAAAGTTATCTATTTTTACACCACATGGTCGACCTTTTGGGAAATGTATGGACTGATGGCTAGACGATAGAAATCTTCATGTAGCACACACTTAAAATCTTTTAAATTGTGATGAGGTTGCACCATTTTTTAGGTAATTTGAAATATAAATTATTATTTTTCATTTCTATAGTGTTTGCGTGTGTATAATCTAATGCAATTATATATATATATATATATATATATATATATATATATAGTGTTTATGAATGTGAACATTTGAACGGAGATCTTAGCAAAGAATTTTTCGGTTGGTTTTCAAATTACATTTACGAACCCAAAAATTGTGTTGTTGATGAAGGGTTGAAACATCTTGCAATGGGACCAGAAAGAGTGGTCAAGACATATCCTATATATTTTTTTAATGGATATAAATTTAACGCCAATGAATGCGGTGCTGAAAAATTAACGAATAATATATGTCATTAATGGCAACGACGATCCAAAAAATCAAATAAATGACTTTTATGGCATTTTGACACAAATTTTACAACTGATATATTTCTCACAGCCTATAGAGGAGCTATTTAATTTATATGCAACTAGTTTAGCAATGTTCCAACTTCTGGGATTATCCAACTTCTGGGATTAATGTACATACAGATTATAATCTGACTGAAATAAAACATACATCGCACTATCATAAGTATGACCCTTTTGTATTAGCCAAACAAGCATTTCAAGTTTATTATGTTCCTTATCCGTCTCTAAAAAGAGATAAAGTAGATTGATCGACGACTTTTAAAACAACGGTCAAATTTACGTTTGATGGGAAAAATATTCCAGACTAAGAAGCTTATCAGGAAGATCTTGAGAAAAACAATAAAACAATAATTGAAGACGATTATACAGATTTTGGACCTCTGATCGATGAATTGAATGTTTTGGTAGAAGCATTTGGGAGTACGGAGGAAAATATCATAGAATATAAGATGATTATGAATCAAAAGACGATGATGACTAATGTAGATAATGAGTGTTTTCTTCCTAGTTATAACGTAATTATGCAGTATACGACATATATTTTTCAACATGTAACTCTGTTGAATTTTTGAATATTATCATCTTATCATTATGTACATCTTTTATGTCATATGCAGTTTTTACTATTTATTTATGTTAAAACTGCAATGTAATATGTCTTTCCTTGGAATATGAGACCCAATCTAATACAGGTATATACAATTACATTTCCATTTATTTAGAAACTTATATCGTTTATGTCAGTTAGCTGTAAAATATATTTCAATATCATGTTATTGTTTTCTTTTAAAATGATCTGAATGTGACAAGTATGTATATATGTCGTTGGGAGGGAGGATTTATTCTCGTTCTTCGGGCGATGGTTGTGGTCCATCATAGTAGTCACAACGTCCTGTCGTTTCCTTAGTGCCTAGTGCCCAGGGATAAAAATAAACTTTATTCGGCATGTTAATTTTTTTTACCAATATATACAATTATGTATATCATATGTAACACAGGGGTTTCTACCTACAACCTTCAAAGGTTGTTCTATAAGTTTCAAAAACGGCGTACAGAGCTAGGATGTCGGCCTGTTGGCCAAAGTAGGATACAATCCCACCTCACATCATATAGTGCATTTGGTAGGATGTCCTTATAAGTATGTTCTTCTATATTTTTTTCATCTTAATTTTTTTAACGTTGATATACTGTGCAAATTTTACTAATTAATGTTTGTTTACTGTGAAATATAGGCCGAGCTGGACATACAGACTTACGACATACAGCGGGCCTGACTCTATTAAATGCAAAAATGAGAATGAATCATAAGGATTGCATATTATCAATAAAAAATGGAAAATCCCAGTTGGATGGGGCTGATCATATAGGAAGTATTTATCAAATATTGGGACACTACGAGGCGAAGGTAAGTGTACTATTTTTTTTAAATATAAAAAATATTTGATCGATAGATAATATACTAAATTTTGAATGTACAGGAAAATTCGGAAAGAAACTCTTTAAATAAGAATATAAATCCAATCATTCATCGAGGAGGATCAAAATCATTTCAACAATATCGACATGAGTTGGTGAATTTTACAAATGCGGAAATTATAAAAAGTTAATATTCTATATAATTTTGAATGTATAACATTTATATATAATAATCAAATTCATGAGGCTGAGGGGCAGGGAAAATCGCATATATGGACGTGTTCACTCATATGCATGCTATCGAGCATGTAAACTTGGATGAGATTGTCTGAAATACATGGAACGATGAGAAATCTAGGAAGGGCCATGTAAGAATATTTCATTTTATGTAGTAGTATTTGTAATAATTGTCAAATTATAATGAGATAAGATATCATTATATTAATTTTATCTACATTTTTATTTGGTTATGCAGGAAAAGTTTATGTAGTAGCGTCAATAGCTTCTAATTGATATGGGGCGAGGGAAACTCACGACAGATGAGGAGGATGTTATATTCCAGTCAGCTATGGATCCAGCTATGCTGAATATGCGTTACGGTTTTGGAAATCAAGTGGCAATCAATTTTCTCCATGATTTAATTTTTAGTTTAGAAATAAAATAACATTTACGAGTTATAGGTAATTAACATAATCGCACATGATTAAAAGATTATTAAGTAATTGTTATAGGCTAGCACTCAGAGATAGAGCAGGCAAACTAGAGCTGATATTGACATAGTAGAGATTAAGGTCTAGGTTGGAACAAGTTGGGGACTAGAATCACCGTCAGACCATTAAGATGGCATAGCTTTTGAAGTAGTGTATGACCAAGTTCATGCAACAACAATGGCCACTTTCCATCTTCAACTGGCTTTGTAGGTTTCGGAGATGATCGGTGACTAAGTGTGAGGTATGTTATTTTGTGCTACACATGACACTGTGGTTGACTAGACAGTGTGGGTTGATGTTCTATATATATATTATATGATGCTAGACTCTGATGCTAGACTTTATGGTAGACTCAATGTATTTATTGTTATTTGATGGTAGACTATGTGGTATGCACAAATTTATGTATTTTATAATTAGTAGTTTGAGTTGGTGGTGAAATTTATGTCGATTTTGTGTTTTTGTTGGTTTTTTGAGTTCGACTTGGTTTGATTTTGTTATGTGGTTGATATATGGTATGCCGTGGTTATATATTATTGCTGAAATAGTGGTTATTGTGAGAAATGTAGTTGTAAGTGTAAATAGCAGCTGTAATATAAAAAATGCAGGTTTTCCGATGGCTTTTGAAGGCTAGCAATGATTTATTGGCAGATATATTAGATTGTTATCCGATGACTTCCGACAAAAGGCGTTAGCCGTTGGAAACCGTCTCCAGCCATTGAAAAACGAAATGACATGCTTTATTAAAAGTTGTCAAAAACTTGTCCCCCGATGCCTTGGATTACGACGGTTATTTTCGATGGTCGTTGGCTGTTTTGAGCCATCGAAAATGGCTTTTATGCTAGCAGCTCAGTGGCAACAGCTTCCAACGTAAGTACTTTCTGGATTCTTTTACGAAATAAAAAATAAATGTTGGTAGCAGTTGCCATCCGTTGGTTTTAAAGTCGTTAGCGGCTATTGCCTCCCGTTGCTAAATTGCGAAGAAACTGGCAGAACAACTTCTTCTTTTTCATTTCGTTTCCCTCTCAAATCCTGCTCCAAACCCCCCTTCCTTCTAAACTTTTGACCCCCACCGCCTCACCAGCCACCCGTTGCCTATCCTACACCTGGAAGCCTCCCTCCTCTCCTCTCTAGGCTCCATTTCTCCTCCAATCAAGGTATAAACCCTAATTTCAATTTTAATTACATTTTCTAATTTTGGGTTAATTTGTTAGATTTCGTGTTTGTATTGCCTTATTATTATATATATAATGTAGTTTATCGAGGTCTAATTTTTGTTATTAATCTGTATTGCTAGGTTATGTAGGTTGTATCATAATTGAATTATGTGCACGTAGGTTAAATATATAAGTGATTTTAGTCTTGTTGAGGGAGGTTTGGTCGAAATAGAAATAATTAACTTTATTTTTTCTAGAAATTTGTCGACAACGATATTAAATTTTATAACATAAGTTTAGTTTGATTGAGTTTTGAAAATGTGTGTATAAGTGATAAACTCCATATACATACAGTTAGATATTGAAATTAAGCCGTTCATGGCTTATTTGGTTTAAAATTTTCTGCTTCATGTAAACAACTGATAATAAGAGCACCAATCACTATATATTATATTCATAAACACTTAGATTGTTTTTCGGTCCTGTCTGACAAGTATTATGTATGATCGCTATGTGGGTATTCATTTTGCTAATAGAACAAACATTCATATTCATCGTATACAATATTTGTTGGATTTGTCCTTATATTGGGGAAGTTACAAACGCAATAACAAAACTAAATCTCGTAAATCATTTCATTTTAAATGGTTCTCAAAATTATGAAAGCCCTTCCTTTATGTCCCCTATGTACACAAAATTGTGTAGTGTTTAAGGAACTAAAGCAAAGTGCTGCCGAAATTTTGTTGAATCGTTTAAGTTAAAAAGATTAACATTATTTAATTACGTTATTAAATTTTTAATGGGAGGGAGGATGACCCATCATCAAAGAATAAATGATCAATTAACCAAACATTCACCAATAAAATTATTTTAGTAAAATGCTAATATAAATTTTATCATACTTTCTAATTATCTACTTAGGATAAATGGACAATTATTTTGCTGATCGGAGCTGGATGTACAAATGAAGGGAAACCGGAGGCTCAATAAATGAACAATTCATCAATGGTGTAAGTGCGTTTATTGATTTATCTTTAAGTAATAACGAACACGACAAAGAAATCCGTTATCCATGTACTAGATGCAACTGTTAAAGAATTTGATACCGCAAATGGTTAGAGTTCAATTGTGTTAGTACGATTCTATGCCAAACAATTTGGTTTGGGATCATCATGGAGAACAGGTGGCATCTACTTCTGTATGAGTTGAGGGGGTAGTGAACAATGAAAATTCTATAAAGAATCTTGTATAACATATGGTTGAAGATGTTGCACGTTCAATGTTCATGTTCCACAACTTACTGATGACGATGGTAATGCTAAAGAAGAACCAAATATTAGAGCCAAAAAAATATATGATTTATTAGATGCCACGAAAAAACCCCTTTGGGAAGGCTGTACAAGCTGATCCCAGTTATCAATAACTGCTGAATACATTGCAATGAAACGTAAATACAACCTCACAGAAGCTGGATTTACAACTGTTGTACAAGCCGCGGGGCATGATATGCCTCCCAATAATTTATTGTGCAAAAATCATTATGAAGTAAAAAAATGATGTCGGCTTTTGGTTTACCATATGAATAAAATGGATACATGTCTAAATGGTTGCATAAGATATCAACCTTAAGAAGTGTAAAATATGTAATCGGGGAAGATACAGGCAAGAAAGAAAAAGGGAAAGGAAGTTCTATATAAACGTATGCATTTTTTACCGATTGCTCCTAAACTTCAAAGGTTATATGCATCTTCTGTTACCATGCAACATATGAGATGAAATAGTGTGAGAACATAGGAAGAAGGTACGTTAATGCACCAAGCTGATGGGGATGCATGGAAGCATTTTGACTAGAGATATTCTAATTTTTCATCTGAGAGTCGTAATGTTAGACTTGGTTTATGTACAGATGTATTTTCACATTTTCTCAATTTGGTGCAAAATGTTCGTCTTGGCCTATAATTATCACACCTTATAATTTATCCCTGCGAGTATGTGTGAAAACTCGTTATATGTTTCTAATAGTTGTCGTCCTTGCTCCTGATGATCCGACACAAGGAATCGATGTTTATTTACAATCTTTGATTGAAGAATTAAAATATTGTGGTATGATGGAGTAGAATCAGATGATATTTAACAAAAAAAGAACTTTCGCTCTTGATGTCAAAAATGGACAACAACACTCCCAAGGTTTGATTTCACTCTTCACAAATGATTTAGATCTAGAAAAATAGTATCCACAAACAAAAAAGAAAACAAAAGAAAGAGGATTTATAGTGGTTCGGCCTAGAATTGCCCTATGTCCACTTTGAAGAGAATTCTCATTATCACCATCGAAGTTACAAGGTACATGATTTTTGCAATTTTACTCATTTTCTCTCTTTTTACAAAAATCTTCTTTACTTCTTCTATTTTTTACTTTTGATTCACTCGAATTCACCAAGGAATTGATAAGACCTCTTAGATTGCAATTATTGTAGGAGTAGATCTCCAACAGCTTGAGCACTTTGATGATTTTAGCAAATCCATAGCAATTGAGGTATTGAACCTTAGATTGAAGGAGGATTAATGGAGGATTGATTGAGTTAGAGGAGTTTGGTAGCACTTCATAGAGGGAAAATTCGCTCCCTTTAATGGTGGAAGAGTGGGGGTATTTATATAAGTGGTTATGAGGTGGAGAGGCTTTGAAATAGTGCCCACAAACTTTTAGGTCGCTCGGCACTCTCTCTCCTCTTTCCCCATTCCAATCGCGAAACCCTAAACCCCCTTCACCAAATCAGGTTGTCGCCGCTACCCTGGGCCCACACCCCGCCTGCCGCGACTCCAGCCGCCCTCCCCGACCGTCATCTCCGCTGTGGGGCCCCCTCCTCGGAAAACCGAAATAAAAGTGAGTTTTTTCCTTTAGTTATTTATTATGGTGTAATTGGTTTTTTTAATATTGATTTATATATATATGTGTGTGTATATATATAGTTGGGATTTACATATATAAAATTAGAATTTTTATACGTATAAATTTAGGATTTTTATATATATAATGATTTTATTTTTGATCATACAAAGATACGATTTTTACACAAATGGATTTGAAATAAAAATATGATTTCTATTATGAAGTTAGTAAAATAAAAATATGATTTTTATTATGAAGTTAGCAAAATAAAAATATGATTTTTATTATGAAGTTAACAAAAATATGATTTTTATTTAAGTTAGCAAAATAAAAATATGATTTTTATTATGAAGTTAGCAAAATAAAAATATGATTTTTGTTATGAATTTAGCAAAATAAACTTATGATTTTTAATATGAAGTTATCAAAATAAAAATATGATTTTTACTATGATGTTAGCAAAATAGAAATATGGTTTTTATACGTGTATTGATAATATAAAAATGAGATTTTTATACATTTAGTGATATTATAAAAAGGTGATTTTTATAAAAATAGCGACATTATAAAAATGTGATCTTTATACAGGTATGGATATTGTAAAAATATGATTTTTAATATAATATATAAATAGCATAATAAAATGTGATTTTTATTTATAAAGATCGTCGTTTAAAATGTGATTTTTAACATATACCGCGTGAAACAGATTGCAATGGAACTGACGAGAAACAAATCCAAACTGTCCAATAAAGCACGGCGGAGTGGAAACCAAAGGTGAAAACTTCTCACTCTAATTTTGTTTATAGATAAATATATATTAGGATACAGACGGTGCTTGGTAGCACCCGACACCTTTGTTTGAAACCATGGGTCTTTGGTTGTATGTTTTGATTGATTCATTTGTTTGAATTTGGTTTGGGATGTGAATGAAATTGATTTAATTTGGTTTGTGTATAGCACGAGCTAGTATTAGGCGAGGGATAAGGCTAGACCTTATTCTGGTTCTAGTATCACGCTGTTATGCTGCCAAAATTATCTAAAATATGCTAAAATGATAAAAATATCATTTTTATTGTATAAATGAACTATATAAAATATTCATGTGTTGAAATAAATATTGTATAGTTAAAAATATAATTTTTAATGTTTATAGGAATAAAATAAATATTCATTTATGAATTGGATGATTCGTTTATGTACACCCATTTAACTGACATTGATTGGGATGATATATTTTACACATCGCCCAACTGCACAAATAAAATCTGTTTATTGATTGAAACTCTACATGGGTATTGGGATGATATTTGACGTACGCTAATCCAAATTGTTTAGTTGTATGTCATTCGATAGGTTGACACACTGTTGTAAGCGTTAGTTATTTATATTTAATGCTTATGCAGTTGTGTAATGCGCTCTGGATGATGGTTGACTTTGTCTAATTCCAATTCAGAAAGAATGAATATTTTAAATTAACGAATATTTTAAAATAACAAATGATGAATATTTTAAAATAACTAATATTTTAAAATAACTAAAAATTTAAAATAATATTCGATAACGGATCAAATTATGATTTTGATGTTCGATTTGGGATGGACACAAAAATATTGAAAAATATGAAGCCGTGTTGATTAGATATGCACCATTTTGATGCGAACAATATTTGTACCGATTTTATTCATTAACACTGTTCTTAGGCCCGGTTGAGAAAAGAAAAATCTTTTAATTAAGATTTAGAGAAGTTTACCAATTAATTAATATTTAATTGGAATTGAATAAAAGAATTGGATTTTGGGATTGTCGCTAATGGTGTTTTCAATAATATTGTTCTTGAACCCTGTGCAAAAAGAATAAATCTTTTAGTTAAGATTACTAGAGTTTCCAATTATATTTATCAATTGGAATAAAATGGAATGTGAATTGGGTTTATTGTGAACTGTGTTTTTAATGACATTCGTTCTTTAACTCGATTAATGAAATCTGATTTGGAATTTATAAATCTTTTATTTAGGTTTAAAGGAAATTTTCTAAAGTAAAGTTTTCCAATTTAATACAACAAATTGTAATGGAAGGGAGTTCGATTTGATAATAATCGAAGTGAACTTCTGTGGAGGAAGACTGGTAATATATATGGAATTTGAAAGACTTGGTCGTTATTCCATTTATATTATTAGTCGGATACGGAAATTGATATCGATTATATATATATCGATCTGTTTTCCATGAAGATTCCATAATTAATGGAATGTGATTTTGGGTTTATCGTGAACTGTGTTTTAAATGACATTAGTTAAAGACAGGATTACATATCAATGTTATATTTGAACTGTATGGTTGATCTCTACTAAATATATATCTGTTTGGTGGCGGAGAATTTATTCTCTTGCTTAACACCCTTCTCTAAGACGTACGAGCTTAGAAGTTATATATCGATAGAAATCAATTGTACGATGTAGATTGTTAATGCAACACGTTTGTGTTTCCAAAGTTAAATAATCATTAATATTGATTTTTGGGAAGATTAAAACTAAGTGGAGTTTTAATAAATCTTTAATTAGATTGAAAAGAGAATGTGATAAATTAAATTATCAAATCCGGGAAATGAGCGAGAACGGAGTAGCACCAGTTTTACTCCAAGTGATAGTTAAATATTTAATTAGATTTGAACGTGAAATGGTAATTAAATTTACAGATAACACCATAGTGTTAGATATGGAGTATTACTAGTTTTGCTACATGGCAAGAGTAGTTGGGATTGGGAAATTAAATAAATGATTAGTTCAGTAAGGTTCGCTAATCCTGACTAGTTGATAAACCTTAATTTGGTTTAGAAATGATATCCAAAGGAAGATTAAAGAATAAATTTAAAGAATTTATCTTTGATAAAATTAATGGGAACCTTTCCCAAAGGATGTGAATATTTGAATAAAAGAATATTCTGAATTGGAATGAGGCATATGTTGTGTTTTTATAGCACTTGTTTATTATATACCCGAGTTATTCGGAAAGACCGGGTTTATACCCATTTTGAATAACTGGCTCGATGATAAGTCGACGACGAAGACGGTAGTTGAAGACCAGAGGTCTTCACATCGTTTGGATGATTACTAATGTCTTGATTGGGCGTACACCCAGGACAAGGTAATAAGTGGTGATCATCCAGACGTACTTGGAGATTGACCGAATATGCGAGGAACTCTCTCCTGTATTGGACATATAGGACTAGGAATAAGGTGCCTCCGGTTTCGTTCAGACCCAGAACGAATTTGTAAATAGATGTGTGTCTGATATTGGATTTTATTCTATGTTGATTGATTTCTATTAAATATATATCTGTTTGGTGGCAAAATAATTATTCTCTTGCTTAACACCCTTCTCTAAGACGTACGAGCTTAGAGGTTATATATCAATAGATATCATTCACATTGCGTGAATTATCAATGTGGCATGCTGAGATGCAAAGGATCAAGGCTTTTGTTGAAAAGAAGAGCCATGTGGTTGATGATCAAAGGACTACTTTAAATGGCATAGCCTTGTGTAGCTTTATTTCACGAGCCTCGCACCCACGCGTGAACCATAAACGAGATAGTGACTGTATGGAAATGGACATATATTTGTTCTGGCTACGAGTAACGTCATGGTGTGGAGCCCAGACTGTTTACTCATGTGGATGTTGCATACTATTATTACTTGATGGGAGACGAGGCACCTCAGATATATCGGTCACTACGGGGCTGATGGATATTATATCGGTCACTACGGGGCTGATGGATATGGTCGATATATTGACCGTTTTAGAGGTTCAATATAACCGGCTAACATATAGTTTATGGTATAACTAATCATCGACGGATGACTGGCCATGAAGATCCAAGGGGTTCACTACGGGGGATCCTGAGGCACCTGCTAGTGTGTCTCGAAATCGGTGAGGATAATCCCTTGCCTCGGTTCATAGATGGAAATCCAATTTCCCATACGTGATATTCGGTTTTAGTTGTAAATATATATATGGCAACATAATATAATGGTATCTACGCCGCCTATGATTGATACATTTATATTTGAAGTTGATTTCTTCACTTATAGTGATAATAAAAGATGAAATTTCGTGTATCAAGCATATTTGGCTATTATAAGGGAAAACTCTGCCCTCGATTGTGTTCATTGTGTGACGAGACCTGATTCTTATAAGAGCTTCATTTTCTCTTTAGCACTGCGCTGTTGTTTTTATGCACTGGTATTCATGGTGGATAAACCCGATCCGTGGTATAATGGCATGGTCCCATGATTTACCTGACTTCAAAATCAAGCTAATAATTGTTTTAGTTCTCACACCAGTCACATGACTGGCCTGAAGTCTATTATTTTAACCTAAACTCTGGGTGCCCCTATTTTCCACATGGGCAGCTAGTAGTTTTGGTTTAGCAGTTTTTTCTTTTCTAGGATCCTGGATTTACAGCTGGGGTTATATTCGTAATGCTCTGTATCCGTGTATTACTTACAGTTGTGATAATGTATTATTTTTCCTCTGCTATATAATGTATTTTAGTCTCTGATATTTTCCTGATATATATTATTTATTCATACTGTATATATTTTTGTACTCTGATGCAAATTGTTGTTATAAGCAATGAAATGTTCTTTTGTTTGCATTCTGATTTTTCGTGATCTCAAGTCAATCCGGGCTTTCTCGTAAGGGCGAGTATGTGTCGTAACAACGTTTTATCAGAGATTTGGTTTACCGAGCTCGAGAACAAGACACACTAGAACCAAATGGAAGAATTCATCAGAGATTGGATTAGTAATATCCAATGAGAATGACTCCTTAGAGATAGGGTCAGTAGTATCTAGAATGAGTTTGAAGAGTATGATTTATTAAAACTAAACTTAGTTTTGAGGAATTATATCATATTATACGTATTTGAATATTTTATTTTAAATTGATTTGGACTATCAGAAATATGGAGATGTTGAATATACGTCTGATCCACGTGTATACGAAGCCTCAAATATACTAGATGGACAAAGAATATAACTCTAGTCGCCCGAGCATGATTCTGATGATGATTGTGACATCATCAACATTTATGTCCGAGTTTTGAAAGAGGGATGTCTATATATTTCCAACTGACTGGTGTAAGAATCAAAATAGATAGGATTTATTGTTTGTGAATTGGCATCAAAAATAAGAATTTTGTGTATATATATATATATATATATATATATATATATATATATATATATATAGAAGTTATGTGTTTGAAACAATAATCAACTAATTGATTGCTGATTGTGTTGTTTGATTATTGATTTGATTAATTAAAATTTTGAACTATTAAGCCAAATTGAATCAAATATTGTAACACCCCGTATGTTGAATAACTTGTAATAATATAAATCAGGGCAGAATTAAATTTTAAGTTCTGAATAAGGGGAAACGGGCTATGCCATTGCGTTCGTCTCGGAAAAATACGCGAAATAGAGTCCGAATTTTCGAAAATCGGAGTCCGTATGACCCAGTTAAGGCCCAACGAAGTTTTCAGAAAATTCAAATTTCGAAAAACAGATTTCAAATGCAGAAGGGGGGCTAGCCGGGAAAATTCCCGCCAGCACCAGGTCAACCCCCGTGTCGACTGGGGAGTCGACACACAGGGGGGTGTGTCGACAGTAGTGTCGACACCCCTCTCGACACAGGTGGCTCGGCCAATTTGGCCTGGGTGCAGCCTGAAGGAGTTTGGGCTGTGTTTGGATGCTTGTGACGAGATCTGACGGCTCTAACCTAATCTAGGGTTAATCTAAGGGCCTAAACTACATTCTAAATCTATAAATACACCCAAAGACTACCCTAATACATACTAAAAATAGATACAACGTCGTCATGCCGTCAAAATGCAAGTAGAAGGAGCCTCCATCAAATTTTAGAAGAAGATAGCTTCTCAAATCAACTTCTAATCAACTCTAGCAACTAAATCTTCTTCATAGGAGTGCTAATCAACAAGTTGTGAGTTTATATGCCTTTATCAAGCAATTGTTAAAATAATTATGATAGGATATAATGAGGTTATGGTTATGTATGTGGATCAATGCAAGTTATGTTATCATATGCTATGTGTTCATGATGTTAGTTATGCAAGTTTTATGCTATATGTTCATGATGCTAGTTATGCAAGTTGTATGCTATATGTTCATGATGCAAGTTATGCAAGTTTGATGCTATGTGCCCATGAAGCTAGTTATGCAAGTTGGGTGTAATTTATGCTATATGTTCATGATGTTAGTTATGCAAATCACTATGATAAACATTGATCCATTATGACACCATGTTATGCAAGTTTGGTGTTTGATTATATGTAAGTTCATATATGGCATGTTATGCAAGTTTGGTGTTTGATTATATGCAAGTTAATATATGACATGTTATGCAAGTTTGGTGTTTGATTATATGCAAGTTCATATATGACATGTTATGCAAGTTTGGTGTTTGATTATATGCAAGTTCATATATGACATGTTATGCAAGTTTGGTGTTTGATTATACGCAAGTAACATGTGCAAGTTTACACCTTTGTATGATATGCATACATATGCAAGTTAACCCCTTTGTATGTCATACATACCTATGCAAGTTTACCCCTTTATATGACATAAGTAACTTATGCAAGTTACCCTCTTTATGACATATGTGATTCATGCAAGTTTGGGTTGATTATTTATGCTAGTTGGGTTTGATGCTATGGTCATATATGCAAGTTGACACCTTTAAAACCCATGTGATGCTAATGTTATGCTAAGTTGAACCCATTGTATTTGTGATGAATCTTCCCTTTTAAGTATGTCATGTTAGCGTATTACGTGGGGAACGATGGGGTTAATATTCATGTTAACAAAATTGTGGTGAAATTGGTATGATGTTGCATACCATGAGTGGATGGACATAATTGAGTCAATTATGTACATCATTAAATTGGAATTAATTAGGGAAAATTAATTCAAAATATGGGGGTGATTAATTAGGTGTAATTAATCGACTAAGACACGAGGTTGGACCCTTTTGTAGCATAAGACTGCCCGGAACCGACCGGCAAATCCAGCGGCTACAAATGGTTGGCCCAATGTGAGAGGTCTTAGGCATGAACTATATACGTGACAAGTGTAAAGACACGAGGTTAGACTCTGTTATGGCGTAAGGCTGCCCGGACCCGACCGGAAAATCCAGCTGCCATAAAAGATAGTCTAATGTGAGAGGTCTTTACAAAGGTTATGTTCTTAATCAATTAAGAAACACTTAACCAGATAAGCATGTAGTGGGGCATGGGGGGTTAAGTGGGTGCCTTGGGTGGCATGTGGAAATCAAGTAAGTGCCTTGAGTGGCATGTGGAAATCTAGTGGGTTGCCTTGGGTGGCAATAGAAAATACGATTAGAATACTTAACCAAGTGGAAACATGTAATTAAACATGATTAAAGGGTTAAGTGGGATACACTAGAAAAGGGGACAAGCTTAGGTGGGTAGTTTGTGGGGGCCCATTTCAACCAGTAACCCATATGTATCTTATTGAGCTCGACCCATGTCGAGGACGGGACACGCGTACTGGGCTTGACTATAAGAGGCCAAAACGGATTAGCGGTGGCAACGCAAGTCCAACGGGTTTCATATGCGTGTGTGGACCCGGGCTGGTAGGTAAGATGTTGTTGCATCGTGTAGGTATAAGCCATGCATCAGTGTTGGTATCGGGTTGCCACTTTGGGGAATGATACACCCCATTGTGGGACCAGCACGGGTATCTACGTTAGGGAGCCGATCGCTTGGGGAGTAGTGGGTACACCTAGTGGAGATAGGGGCAGATGGCACCTATGTGGTCAGCTAGGGGTACACGAAACTACTAGTTATATTTTCTAAGTCCATGGGTGGGATCAACCTTTGAGTAGGAATGACTGGTGTGGTGCAGTGTAGTAATTATCCTTGGGTGGGTAGATGCGTCTTTACCGTTATCTTCGTTCTTCCTATGTCTAGTTGGCTGCTTAGTGTAGTCATTTATCCCCAGTCATTACCGTACCAAGTTTATATCATACCCTAATTACTTTAATGATTGTATTGTTAAAGTTGTAGGACTCACTCATACTTATGTCTGACCCCGTTGTTTTTATCTTTTTCCCAACCCTTAGGTTCTCAGAGTGGGCCTAGCACTAGTGGGCTTTGATCAGATTGCTTTATCTATCTTTTGGAGCTTGGACCGTTGATGTAAAGCCCAGCTTATCTTTTCTATTATGGCTATTAGTATGTAGTGGGATTATGCACTTACCTTTTTATCGAGATGGATATTTTGTACTTGACTCTTGTTGGTTTTTGATATGTAACCAAACATGTTTACCTTCTGCTGCAATGAAATGATGTTTTAAATTTCAAGTATTACTTATATCTGTCTTGTTGTAATTTTTCTGTTCTATATTCACTTAAAATACTCCACCGAAGTTAAGGCATTCCCTTAGTGAGTGACCTTAGCGGGTGTGGGGTGTTACACGTGGTATCAGAGCGAGGTTACCAGAACAGATAAAATTTTTAGAAAAACTATTTTTTTGGAAGAAGTATTTTCAAAAACATGTCTTTTAAGAGAAAAGTTTTTGAAAGAAAAGCATAATCCCTAATAGCCATATCTTTATCTTTCGAATTCTCCGTTTTGAATCTTTCCTTTTTCGTTTCAGCATGGCTGAAGATCTTAACTTTCCGGAGGGTGTAGCGATACCGGTATGGTATAGGAGATTGATGGAGGCTAGGGTCGCCGCTGCGGGTCCAGCAGATGTTCCTCCACCACCAGTTGCACCCGATCTTCCTCCCCCTCCTCCTCCTCGCGTGGATACTTTTGCTAAGACTTGCAAGGAATTTAAGGCTATGGGATGGAAACCTTTTCAAGGATCAGAAACTTTTGTGGAAGCTAGGGATTGGCTTAAGGAGACGGAAGAGTTGATAGACATCTTTGAGATGGAAGAAGGAAAGAAAGTCAAGTTAGCTGCTTGGTTAATGAAGGGAGAGGCCTCGTTCTGGTGGGAGGTCACTAATGGAGAGCGCCCTGTTAACTCTTGGGCGGATTTCAGACAAAGGTTTGTGGCAAAATTTCTCTCAAGGGCGGAAGAAAATATGTATATGGAAAGGTTCTTGACTCTAAAGCAAGGAAACCTATCAGTGAAGGAATATGTCAACAAGTTTAATCAATTGGCAAGGTTTGGCATAGACATGGTGAATACACCGGAGAAGAAGGCTTTGAGGTTCGTTAAAGGCTTGAATGAACCGATGCATGGATTGGCTATGACTCACATCCCTATGGGGGCCACCTTTGAGAAGCTAGTAGACATGGCACTCATGCATGAGGAAGAGAAGGGTCCCAATGTTAATAAGGCACCCGAAAAGAAAGGAGATCAGAAGAGACCTCAACAGCAACAACAAAACAAGGGTGGGAAAGGCAACGGTGGCAAGGGAAAGAAGAAGTGCTTCAATTGTGGGACACCAGGCCACCTAAGCAAAGATTGTCGGAAGAAGAAGAAGACTGGCTGCTTCCACTGTGGCGAAGCAGGGCATTTAGTGAAGGACTGCCCTAAGAAGGGGCAAAGGACGGGATCTACCTCAGGAGGACATGTGCAAGCTCTTATGGCACCAGGTCAGGCAAGGGGGCAAGTTCAGGCTCTCGCGGTTCCACCGATTCAGGAAAGAGGTAGAACTATTTCCGTTGAAAGTCTGGTTTTTCTGTTTGATCATCCTGTCCGTACTTTGTTTGACTCTGGCGCATCGCATTCGTTTATCTCATCATCATTAGTTGAGTCACTGCACTTAGACACCAGTCTAGTAGATGATCCCTTGGTTGTTTCAAACCCAATTGGGGGCTCCACTTATTTGTCCATGATATGTTTGGGTTTGAAGATTTCTATACTTAGCGTTGAGTTTAGATGTGATGCTTTTGTTTTGGGCTTCACGGGCTATGGGTTAATTTTAGGCATGGACTGGTTATCCAGTAATGGTGCCGTTCTTGATTGCGAAAGGAGAGTTGTTAGGCTCATGACCCGCTTGGGTAACACTCTCGAGATCTCTTGTAATCCCATGGATTCTGTTATGCTAGGTTATCTTGAATCGCTTGACGCTTCGATCGAGAGTTTGCGATCTGTTAGAGTGGTCCGGGAGTACTCAGATGTGTTTGAGGAGGTGAAGGGCTTACCTCCGAAGCGGGAGATAGACTTCCGAATATATCTGGTAGACAATGCTAAGCCAGTATCTTTGCCAGTGCGCCACATGGCTCCTCGTGAGAGGAGGGAACTCCATAAGCAAGTAGGGGAGTTGCTGGAGAAGGGGTTCATAAGACGAAGTATATCGGAGTGGGGTGCTCCAGTAGTATTTGCCACGAAGGCGGATGGGTCCCTCAGACTTTGTGTAGACTATAGAGAACTCAACAAGCTCACAAAGAAGAATAGACACCCATTGCCGAGGATTGACGATCTCTTTGATCAGTTGGTTGGCGCCTCAGTGTTTTCGCAGTTGGACTTAGCCACGGGGTTTCATCAGTTGAGAGTGGCTGAGGATAGTATAGGGAAGACTACCTTTAGGACTCCGGATGGTTTCTATGAGTGGCTTGTGATGCCATTTGGTTTGACGAACGCCCCCGCATACTTTGTTGATTTGATGAGTAGGGTGTTCAGGGAGTACCTTAATAAGTTCGTGGTGGTCTTTGTGGATGACATCTTAGTCTTTTCTAAGAGTGAAGAAGAGCATGCCCTACATCTTAGGGAAGTGTTGGAGACTCTTCGAGCGCAT
>JASFAX010004137.1:0-40288 GCA_030737875.1 Allium sativum | reverse complement strand
GCTTTGATATGATGCCCCTGCCCAGGAGGTCGTCATTAGTCTTTATTACGGGAATAATTTTTAGTCGTCGCATCGTTTTGTAGTGCGAACTCCAGCGACGTTTGAGGGTTGCATCGCTTCATGCCAAGAACTCCCACGCTTCGTTTCACTTATAATGAACTCCTGCGCTTCATTTCGTGCAACGAATTCTAGTGACCTTGGAGGGTGCATCGCTTCACGCCACGAACTCCCATGTCTCATTTCACTTATAATGAACTCATGCACTTCATTTCGCTCAACGAATTCCCGTGACCTTGGAGCATTGCATTGCTTCGCGCCACGAACTCCCATGCTTCGTTTCACTTATAATGAACTCCCACATTTCGTTTCACGCAATGAATTCCCATGACCTTGGGGGTTGCATCGCTTCGCGCCACGAACTCCCACACTTCATTTCACTTATAGTGAACTCCCGCGTTTCGTTTCGCGCAATGAATTCCCGCGACCTTGAAGCGTTGCATTGCTTTACGCCACGAATTTCCACTCTTCGTTTCGCTTATAGTGAACTCCCGCGCTTCGTTCCGCAACGAATTCCCGAGACCTTGGAAGGTTGCATCGCTTCGCGCCACGAAATCTCACTCTTCGTTTCACTTATGGTGAAATCCCGCGTTTCGTTTCACACAACAAATTCCCACGACCTTGGAGAGTTTCTTAGCTTCACAAACTCCCACGCTTCATTTCACTTATAGTGAACTCCTGCGCTTCATTTCGCATAACGAATTCCCGCGACCTTTGGAGAGTTGCATCGCTTCGCGCCATGAACTCCTATGTTTCGTTTCACTTATAGTGAATTCCCGCATTTCGTTTCGCACAACGAATTCCCATAACCGTGGAGGGTTGCATCGCTTCGCACTACAATCTCCCACGCTTCGTTTCACTTATAGTGAACTCCTCACTTCATTTCGCGCAATGAATTCCCGCAACATTGGAGGGTTGCATCACTTTGCGCCACGAACACCCACGCTTCGTTTAACTTAAAGTGAACTCCCACGTTTCATTTCGCGCAATGAATTCCCACGTCCATGGAGGGTTGCTTCGCTTTGCGCCACGAACTCCTACGCTTCGTTTCGCGTAACGAATTCCCGCGACCTTTGGATTTCAAATCCATGGCTGTTCGCTTTCCTCTTTGCTGTTTGGCTCATTCATTAGGACTTTCCTTATTCACTTTTCAAAGTAGCGCTTTTTATCCTTGCATTATGCATATCGATGGTTATAACACTTTGACATTCGAATTGGTGTTATTAGGACTATCTCATTTGGTCGGAACTTGAGGAAACGAATGCCTATGAAACAACCTGCAATGAGAAAATCATCTTTTAGCAAATTTTATATATTTTGCGAGTAAGAGATTAATACAAGCAGGTAAGATTTCATTCGCAAAGCTATTGTTCGGTACAATGCATGTAAATTATTACAGACTGTTTACAAGAAAGCGGAACATAGCAAGAAGTAAAGTAAAGCCAAAAGAGGTCACTTATTCTGAGCCACATATATTAGATCATCATCAACGGTCTCCAGTTGATTATCGACCTTGGATTAGTTTGAGTAGGAGCTCTGCTGCTTGGACCAGATTGGTCATTTGATACCCCTTGCCCTGGGGAGATGCAGAAGGATTTGCCTCCTGAGGATTCTTTACATATTGTGGCAGGCGGTTCTTCCTAATCAGCTCTTTAATAATGATTTCAGATGCCTACATTCATTGGTATTGTGGCCTGGCTGATTATGAAACCAACAGAACTTCCTAGATTTGGTTAGTTGGTCATTCATCTTCATTGGCCGAGGCTCCGGGTAATCTTTTGCATCCTTCATTGCAAGGTATATGTTTTCAGGAGCGTCATTTTGAGGAGTTAGCTCTGACGAGTCATGAAAGCGAAACTTCTTATTAGCTTTGTTACTGTTTCCGTCAATGGCTCGCTTATGTCCCTGAGTTTTTTGTTGATTACACTGAATAACAACACTTTTGGAAGCTTTAAGAAGCTAGTCACCACTAATAATCTAAAGATTAACAGGATTATCATCCACTCTCATGTACTTCTATGCTTTCTTATAGAACCTGTAAGGTGTATTTGGTTCCTTCATCTTTGTCCATCTCCCGAATTCACTTGTCTTATCTATAACGTCGAGTACAACCATAAGGGCTATACGTGGCTCTAGATTCCTTACTTCAGACAAGGCAACACTGAATCGACTGAGAAAGGCTTCAACAGTTTCCCCTGGTTTCTGATTCATGGATGAGAGCGTTATAGCATCCTTGGCTTTGGTAACATACAAGCGGAACTACTCCGTGAACTTTTTGGTCAAGTCAGAGAACCGGTCTATGAATTTGGGTGGCAGCTTTGTGAACCATAATGACGCAGCACCCTCTAAGTAGAGAGGAAATTATGTGCATCTCATCTCATTAGTCAATGTAACCGCACTCATATGCCACTCGTGTTTGAACAGAAAGTAGTTAGGATCAATAAGGCCATCGTAAGGAGGCAAAGTTGAAAGATTGAACTTCTTTGGACACTCCGCTTCAAAAATTCTTTCGGTGAATGGAGTCCTGTCAGGAGAGAAGTCCCATTCTCTTTAATCGCCATTGCCCGCTTGATTCTTCTTCATGATTTGCTCTATCATATCCGAGATGTATTCTTCAGTGTTATTCCACTCTGCGAAGCTAATTTCTTTACCAAATGTTTTTCTAGGCATGCGATCTAGGTTAGAGAGCTTAGGTCCTTTGACTTCCCGACGAGGAGATGCCCCCGTGACGGGACTGGTTACCCTTCGAGCTTTCATCTCGAAATGATTCTTAGCTTTTGACTTCAAGTCTTCGTTATTAGCTTCGTCCTTGTCACTCAGCCAATCATTATTGTCTTCCATGTTGTCGCTGCGGATAGGATCAGAAGCGGATAAGTTTCCATTTTCTTCAAGATCAACATGGACTTTCGGAGGGGCTGGGTTTGGTCGAGCATTAAGGATGGCATCAAGTTTCTCCATTATAGCCTTAGTAGAAGCATCCACTCTTTGGTTCACATCGGCAACGGCGGTGTCAACTCATTCATAGTTTCGCCGGATCCACCTACCGAGTTTTCGCCAACTTCAAAATGATTATTAAGTGGTGTAGTCTCATTAGCAACACTATCGTTTCTTCCAACGGTTTTGCATGAGGTCTTCTTAGATTTAGCCATGATTTTGGAGAAGGAGGTGATTTTGAACTTCAACGCAAGGCTCTCTTAAGCTTGAGAGAAATGTTAGAAGGACGTGCGAATGCGGCCCCATGGTGGGCGCTAAATGTTTACACCAAAAATGGTTCAAACACAAAAGGTATGTAAATCATACTTCACCAATATGATTACAAATTGAGAGGAGCCACACGTGCAAAATAAACGAGAAAAAGTAAGTAAAAATACAAAGATTTTTATAGTGGTTTGATCTATGATAGACCTACTCCACTTTTGAAGTGATTTTCATTATAATGGAAAGATTTAAAAAGGTCATCATCTCATTTTGGCTCATTCTCTCTTTTTACAATGATTTTCCTCTTTTTAATGGCTTAGTTCTCTCTAGACCGTTATCGAAGTGTTTGGATCCTTTGAATGCGATGAGCGTGAGAGTGTTTGTTCCAAGATTTGAGCACTTAGTAGATCAACGATGAATCTATAGCGGTTGAGAAGTGAATCGAAGCTCGGTGGAGGATTAATGGTGGTTGGAGAGAAGTAGAATAGCGGATCTCGGCTTGGAGAGAATGAATGAAGATCGAAGAACTTTGAGTGAGCTTGAACGGATCTCTAATGGAGATTTGAGATGATGTGAATTGAGCTAGAGTGAATTTCCATGGAGCATGAAGGAGATTTGATCCATTTGATGTTGGAGGAAGATGGAGTGAGCTTAGGAAGCCATTAGTGGAGCTTGGATTGCCTAAGAATAGTGGAGAGGTGATTTGTGCAGCCCTTCGGGGTGGAATAATCGGTCCCTTGAATGGTCATGAAAGGGGGTATTAACAGGAGAAGTTTGGACCAAGTGGCGGAGTCGTAATTATGGCATGCAGAGTTTGGGTCGTTCGTCGGTATATTTACAGAACTGCCACTGGACAGCTGTACACAACTGGAGCCAGCTGGAACTAGCTGGCACGCTTGACCAAAAAAGCCATGCACAACTAGACTTAATAAAGTATTGCGCGAGAGAGCCTAAATTATGTGTGACCAAGAGCAACTGTTGCACGACCATATTGTTCTTTACAAGGACAGATGTGCATTTCCTATAGCTATCCACTTTCTATGACTCACAATTTAACGTGCGAAGCTGGTACCAATTCATGTTTCCATAATCACCATACCAATATCTACATTATTCCATACATTTTTCAACACGTGTTTGCACATTATACTTGCAGAAAATTATCTTCACTCATGGCCCATCTTGTTTTCAATGCACGATCCAATATTTGTATATACGACCGATCCAGATGTGTAGTGTGTGAGCGACTCAAATAATGTTGTTGTGATCGACCAAAGATACGGAGCGACCTTGGTTTCCGGAAGGGCTCAACTGAGCTGTGTGAATGGAGCTGCTCGAGATCTCGTGCACGACCCTTCACATAAAGTGATGTTTGTATTATAGTTTACCCATATAACACTTATCCATGCTCACATGTATAAGTTGCCATGTGTCATTGCTACATGAATCTAACTGAATTCAAATTGCCATGTGTGTATAGTACCAATGATCGATCCATGCAAAGTTTGTATAAGCCGGCAAAATTTATGCATGGACTAATTTACACTGTTCTTTTGTATCTTATGATATATTCTAAGCCAAATCATCACGTTTTATTTCTGCCATACACTTTGCACGGTGCGTCACTCAACATTCATTCCACATTATTATGGCTGAATTGCATTGTCCGAGTGCTCGATCCATCAACTTAGGTAAGGACTGCACGTCCCACTTTCGGATGATGCTTGACCACTTGGTAGAGGAATTACAGCTCGATTTTTATGGCATGAAGTTGAACGACCGGCTAGCGTTAAAGTGAGCGACCTGTCTTGGAGGAACATTGCTCGATTTGTTACATTTTTCCATGCAAATTTTATAAGATTACAGATTGTAATTTACTATGCCACGTGTATAATAGAAGCCCTCATATCAGTAATCCCTGTTGTGCAAATTTGCCGTTGCCTATCGTAATTGCACTGGTTTATATTCATATGAATATACGAGTTTAAGTGTGGCTGGTCGTTTCTTTGTGGTATGCTACTTGCACTCGTGCCTATGTATACACGTGAATTATTTCTCAATGATCATATCATGCCAGTCCATCTTGAGTTACAACATGTCGATCCGTGCAAGAAGACAATGTTCGATTCACATACGCAAGCTTCAAAAATGACGCACTAAAATGACAACGAGTGATCCATCAGTTCAATGGTGCACGAGCCGCGATACAATTGCTTGACCGAATAGAACGCTTGACGCGGCCCGACCGACTAGGATGCTTGACACTGCTTGAACGATGGTGTGTTAGCTGGAGTGCGCGATCGGTGGTGCTCGACCGTATAAAGCTCATGGACGAACGACCCAGAGTGCAGTTATGTGCGAGTCATTAAATCAATTGCTGTGCTTGCCCGACTTCATGTTTTTCATGATATAGTTCACGCATCAGTTTCTGTATTGCGTTAGAATCGGGGTTAACATTAATTAATTACTCTACATCATATTCTTTGGCATTAAATTTGAATCCATTGATAAAGGATATTGGATATGTCTAGATGTTTCTTTTTAGTCCCAATGCAATATGTTTCGATCCTTTTTCGACTACATAATTTCACAGATCATAAAAATAATTTGAAAACTAATTAGCAAATTCTTTACTGAGATTTTCTTATGGACATTGTGAGTTATAAATACTACATATATATTGTGTATTTCATTATATGTGGTTTGCGGAAGTAAAGAATTTAAAGTTAATTTAATATTTAATCGATGGTGAACATTATTTATTTATATGAATCAATTTGAATTTTTTTGTTATTTTGATTAAAGAAGTGCATAGTTGATAATTATAGATGCAAATGCAAATAAAGAGAATGCAATATAGTAAAAATAAAAAATGAGAGAGATTACACTAGAGATCTTTATACTGGTAGGGAGATACCATACGTCCAATCTTGTTGAATTGCTTGTACATATTTCTCTTTCAAATTCCAAAGTTTCAATACAATATTGATTTCAAGGTTATGAGACACACCCACTATTATCCAGGATACTAGTACACCTACTTGGTTTCAGCTTTACATCCGCATCCACTTGATTTCCAAGCAATGAGAACACCCGCTTGACTTAAAGGCTATAAGAACAACTAATAGAATTTAAGGCTACAACCACACCCAATAATATTTGAGTATGGTTTGGTAAATTTTACAAAACAAATTTCTTTATCCTAAGTATAAGTAGCCCCCTAGTCTCTTGAATATATTTTTGATGCTGATTTGGGTGAAAGAGATTATATAAATTAGTTTGTAAATCGTAGAGAATTAAATCAATAGAGTTTGAATTGATTCTGATGGAATTTGACGAGGTCTGAGTGGTTCTTCTCTTTGAATTTAGAAAGTGTAAAGGGAGAGAAAACATAAGAACGTACTAGATAAAATTTCATTTGGAAGCCTTAGTTTATAGATAAAGAACAAACATGTATATTCATATAAGGTTGCAAAGAAAAGGCACTTCCATTCAAATTCGAATTCTTTTATTTTGCAGCATGTATATCGATAAATAGTACAATGATATAACTGTAAATTTGAATATCACTTTATTTTAATTTTTTTTTTGAATATCTTAAGCTTTGTAAAACCATTTAACATAGTTCACACACATGCCAATCTTAAGAAAACTTGAAAATTAATTTTGAAGTTTTTAAATAAATATGTATACATGTATATGGGAAAATAAAAAATTGAGTATTAACGAATATATCTTTAAAATCAAAGTATACATTTATAAATTATATCATTTAGAAAACTTAAAACTCAAGCTTAATCATAGTAAACTTCGCACACGAATTAAAAATATTAATTTTTTTAGCAACTTTATAACTTTAAAATATAATAAAGTTGTAAATAAAAGGAATGAAACCGTTTATGAGGATATTTTGAAATTCATTTTATAAATTTTGAAAGAATTTTTCAAAATTCATTTTGAGAAGTATTGAAAGGGAATTTTTAAAATGGAAAGTGAATTTAAAATGCATTTGAAGGTCATATTAGATATGCTTTGCTTACATCCCAATCTTAATTTTCTTTGTTCATACGATATTCTAGGTTAGTTGTTTGTCCGTTTTTTTTACTAAAGAAAAATAAAATATCAAAGAACAAATTATCTTTTTTGCTCTTTGATCGTCTGCATTTGACTCAACTCTAAACGTCATTTATTTCATAGGATAAAAATAAGGATATTCTTGAACAGTTGAAGAATTTGTTCAAGATTGTCTTATGGTTTGTGATGTGGATAAGAATATGTTTATAAATGTAAAGAAAGAAGTGAAACAATGGAAAATGAATTTTTTTGGAGTGAATATTTATTTTCAAGATTGTCTCGTTGTTCGGAAGAATTGACTAGTGACTAGTTTTTTTTATTTTGAATTGGTTTTCTTTGGCTTTTGGCCATTATATGCAGGTATATAGGATATACGTATATTGACTATATGCCCCAAAATTGCTAAAGTTGTGTATTTCTAATACTTTTTGTAATTAGTCTAAACTATCTAGCTTTCCAAAGACGATTAACATTATATAAAAGAAAGAAAATATGACTTCATTAGTAGAAATGCAAGAGTACATGGATTAAAAAGGAAAACCGCATAAAATTCACTAATTTTTAACTGGATATAAAAAGATTAGTGCTACGTTATATGTAAATAGGCTTAGTGAGATGTAGACCGAGATAAGAAACTTCCACGTAGTTTGGCAATGATCTTTCCGAAGAATTTTTATACTTAGTTAGAAAGGAATGTAATTTTTTTACTAATAGATTTCTTAAGTTTCTTTTAGTTTTTAAGAAAGTTCTCTTGGCTTTTGGGAGTTGCTTTAGACGATGTACGAGACACCTTCTCAAACTCTTGAAAAATAGTACATTCCTCTTTTCATATTCTTTCTTGTTCCACTTCCGTTACTCCTCCTTCTTCCATTTCCCATCGAATTTCATGCCCTTCTTTCTAAGCCAGTCTTTCTTCCTTCACCATAGAAGTGCTTTCATGAGGGTCAAAAATGGTTGGAATATGCATGAGTGAGATGCTTTTCTTATCAATTCAAGGAATGGCTTGTTATCCTCTTAAGTTAACTTTTTTCTATATGAAAATTATAGTGAGGTACACATAATGGTGGAGTGTGTTCTCATGTCTACAAATCTTCTTAGGAAAGAATTCAGCTAAAATGACTTTTGTCAATGTATGTTATGTGTTCCATAAATTGCAAAAAAGAGATTTAAAAGCCTTTTGAGTTAGGTTATTGTGAGTACTTGTTCTTGGGGTGATGCTTTGTTATAAAACCTGACTATAATTCTTTCTTTTGGTCGTAAATTCTTATGTTTAAATTCAAACTTTTAGTTGCTTTAAAAAATGTCATGATTTACTTCATGTACTATTTGTAGGATCTAAATTAACCCTAGAGGGGGGGGGGGGGATGAATAGGGTTTATTGCAAATTAAATAAATTTAAAATAAAAATAAAATGTCACAGAAAAATTGCAGAAAGAAAAATCACACACAGAAAATACCCAGCTTCGGCAAAACTATGCCTACTGCTGCATTCAAGGTTTCTACTAGGAATTTTAAACAATCTCTTCGCTTACAGACTCTTGTAAACTTGCGACCTTCGCTCCCGACTGTTTAAACCCTACGCTCAAGACCTTGACACAACTCGTACTTCTCAAGCTGTGATTTTTCCAACTACAAACATTAGTAGTTTATTTACTCCCTTTTTATTTAAAAAAAAAAACTTAAAACAACCAAAAATAAAACCCTAGAAATAACTAAAGTGGGTTAGCCCCTTGTTTTGACTTGGGCCGGCCACTCTTTTTACTCAGTACTGAAGCTTTTCCCTTATTGTCAAATAATGGCGGCGGCTTCCTCCTAAGGTTCTTCAAGAATCGATCTTTCTCCAATGGGTAGCGTAATCAAATTGATGCTTCAGGATTCTTCGATTCAACTTCGTTCGCTCTGGAGAATTGTATGTGATTTTTCCCTTGATTTCGTTTATTTATGCTCGATGTTTGTTGCGATTTTCTTGTTGATTGATTATATCTTGCCAATGAGGAAGACGTGTGTTATTTATAGAGTATTACGAACTCTCTAGAATACCGATTCTCTGATTTCGTTTGTTGATTTGGTCTTCAATATTCTCGTGGATTTTGGGCTCGATTCTAGATGATATTTTGCTTTGATTTTGTCATGATATATACGAGAATTTTGGGCTTGATTTCTTCTGATTTTGGAGTCTTCGTGGATGGATTTGTCCTAATTCTCGTCGGTTTTAAAACGAGAATATTTGCTTGCCATATTTGACTAACTGATTTTGAACTGATTCATGAGTTTCTCGAAATATCCTGAGAAAAATAAGGAGTGAATTCGTGACTCCTTTTTCTGATTAAAAACTTTCCCAAATTACTGCTTTGATCTTTTGCCAAAAAATATAGAACTTTATCTCAAAATAAAACATTGGTGGCTTCTAAAAAAAATGCGAATTTCTCTTCCTGTCTTTATGATTTCTGCTTGAAGTTTTAAGTTAATACTTTCAACACCATCAAACATGATTTCTCCTTAAAAAAAACTGTCTCGTACTAATACTTCTCTTGAATTGCCTCGGCCTTGGATTGATGCTTTCACTTTGGTATGTTGCCATGAATTGCTTAGAACTGAATAGAATAAATACTAAATTGATCTTGTGGTTATGTTGTTTAGACCATTTGTTGTGCTTGAACCCCTACATATTTGTAGCTGCTCCATATATAATCAAGTGTGTTGTGTTTGTTCCTGTCCACTGGCTTCTTTGTTGATGTACCACTGTGCCTTACTTACATTCACATATGACTATTTTTGTTGCACTCTTTTTCCAACTGAAAACTGTACCATATTGGTTGACTTGTATCCATTGATGAACCACTCTTTTGCACTATCACTTGCTCATACATATGCTGACTTGAGCTGCTCCATTTTATTGGCAAACCAGTCGAATTGCACTTGAAATTCTTAGGCAAAAATAGTGGTTATAATCCTACTTTCCGTTGAACAGGTTTAGTACTTGACTTGTTAGTATCTTCCTGTGCCATATGGTGTTCATCTGCATGTATTGTTTATGGCTTGTATACTATTCTCGGCACGTCCATTTCTTGTTAAAACTGTTGCATTTTATCACATCATGCTGACCTGGTTCACTTGAACTTTCTGAAATGTTTTGCTCCTGTATGCTATGATTTCTGGTACTTAGTTGAGACCCATAATTTTTGGTATTTTAATTATTGTTTACTTTTCTTGTGCCTATGCTTGATATTGAACTGTTTTCACCATATATTTGAAACTGTTGTGTGCTAAAACATGCTGTTATGCTCCACTATGTTGCTCCTCTAGTTTTTCCATCAAGTAGTTGCACCATGACCATGCTGTGTTGAACATGTCTGAACCCTTTGTGCTGCCTTGTTATGCCTGCTTGTATTAGTTACCCTGAACCTGTTTTTGTTGCTGTGGCCTTTACTATCTAAAATCTTCCCTCTTGCTTGTGTTGATCATGCTACCTTAATGAGCTTTGATTATTTTTGTCCATTTTCAGTTTGCATTTGTTCTTGGTTAATTTTTTTTTTGATGTGCACTGAGTCGAAACGGTCATTGTGGCTACTCCTCAGTTGCTTGCTGATTGGCGAGGCAGTGCACACGTATGTGTGTACATGCAGCCATGTTTTTCCTATCCCTGCATATCAGACCAAGTCTAGAAAAATGATGAGAAACACACCGTAATTCTGAGGCAAATAAAATTTAAAACTAAATTTTTATTTGCTTGTATTTGAATTTATTTTTGTTGTAGTCTACTGTGTGTGTGCATTTCTTGTGACAGGTACGAAGACAGGACTTGACTTGAGCTTGTGAAGACATAAGATGGAAGACAGTAAAAAAAAAGTGTCAATGTATAATTGTCTGTATATGTGAATATAAAAGTAGTTGTATAGGGTGAGTGACAGAGTTGTATGAATGAAATGTAGTATGTCAAATAGTGGAGTAAAAAGATGTACTTTTTGATATTGAAATAAAATATTTTTATTTCTGTTTGTTGTGTAGTAAATCAACACATTCCATAATAAAATATATTTGGTTGTTATCATCAAACAAAATCATGTTATTGTGTATACAACACTATTATATACAACAATCTACCCCTTTTGATGATGACAAACAAATAAAAGATTTTGAATGTGTTTGAAACGTGAAGTATATTACTCCCCCTATTTGTATACTCCCCTTATTACTAAGCTTCCCTTATTGATGCATAGATTTGAAATTTTTTGAAATAAATTAATCAAACACCCAATTTCGAAATATTCTATAAATGCTTACTCATCCATCAAAATCTTGATCATTCTCCCCCTTTTGTTA
Organism: Allium sativum; assembly: GCA_030737875.1. Classification (NCBI taxonomy): domain Eukaryota; kingdom Viridiplantae; phylum Streptophyta; class Magnoliopsida; order Asparagales; family Amaryllidaceae; genus Allium; species Allium sativum. The sequence continues at coordinate 28,636 of JASFAX010004137.1, read as the reverse complement.
TCATCAAAAGAATAACAGAAATTAAAACAGTGATGAATATAAACTAGAAATTTAAATTCAGATCAAGAGGATAGTATATCGTAAATCTCATTGAATCAAACAGAAATCATAATATTCTTCGAGTCAGAGACAAATTTCAATTTCAGAATGAATGGATTTACTATGGATTTTATAGAATCAGGAGAGTTCAATAAAAATTGAATATTTGAATATAAAATTTAAAGATTTTAAATATGCTTAAAAATGTGTTAAGCACTTCCTAACCACGCATAGCCCAAAGGTCTTTTAAATGGGGTTAGTAGTAACTTAACTTTATCCTCTCTGACGAGTTCCATCCATGCACAGCCCAAAGGTCTTTTAAGTGAGAATGGAAGTACATAGAGATTAAGGTAATTCACCCACGCATAATCGCGAGGACTTTTAAATGGGAGTGAGTACCAAGGATAAATTATTATTTATTTATTTATTTATTTATTTCTAAATTCCAAGAATAATTAGAACTCCCCAAATTAAATAAAACCATGATGAGTGACAGAAGTATGGTAGATATAGAAGATGGTCGTAAAATAAGCTCTAATTCAAAAGTATTATAAAATTTGTCCAATCATCATGAGATTTAAAAATATTTCCTCATGATAAAAAAATATTATAGTCAATACTCATCACAATTCCAAGATCTGATATAATTTCAACGAGTTCCAAAATAGTTCAAATGATCAATCATTTAACTCTCGAATAACCATTTAAGAATTTTTTAAAAAAATGGATAATGATCAATCAATTTCTATAATTCCCAAATCTAAGCGTAATCGTGAAAATCTATCTTCGGGAAGAGGTTTTGTAAAGAAATCAGCAAGTTGACAGTCAGTTGAAATAAACTCAATACAAATATCTTCTCGTGAAATGTGATCTCTAATAAAATGATGTCTCATATCTATGTGTTTAGTGCGTGAATGGTGAACAGGATTATTAGACAAGTCTATAGCACTTTTACTGTCACATTTTAGTGGTACTTTTTTATAAATTAGACCAAAGTCTGAAAAAGTTTGCATCATCCATAGTATTTGTGCACAACAACTTCCTAAAGCAATGTATTCAGCCTCAGTTGTGGATAAAGCAACACAATTTTGTTTTCGACTTGACCATGAGACTAACGAGTGTCCTAGCATAAAACAAGTCCCACTAGTGCTTTTTATATCAACAAGGGATCCAGCATAATCAGCATCAGAATATCCAATTAATTCGAAATTATTGCATGCGGGGTACCATAAACCAAATTTGTGTGTGTGCAAAAGATATCTTAATATTCTTTTTGTGGCTTTTAAGTGAGATTCTTTTGGATTAGATTGAAAGCGTGCACATAAACAAACAACAAACATAATATCAGGCCTAGATGCAGTGAGATAAAGAAGTGAACCAATTATTCCACGATATTTTTTCTGATCAACTGCAACTCCTTTCTCGTCTTTGTCAAGCTTGGTTGAAGGACTCATCGGTGTTCTGAGTGGTTTTGCATTTTCTAGTCCAAATCTTTTCAGCAATTCAGCAATGTATTTTGTTTGTGATATGAAAATAGCCTTGGAGCTTTGTTTGATTTGAAATCCAAGGAAGTATTTTAATTCACCTACTAAGCTCATTTCGAATTTATCCTGCATGACTTTTTCAAACTTCTCACACAAACAATCATTAGTAGCACCATATATAATATCATCAACATAAATTTGGACTATTAAAAAGTCATCACCTTCATGTAATAGAAACAATGTAGTGTCAGCACTGCCCTTTTTAAAACCGTTTTCCAAAAGATATGCACTTAAACAATCGTACCAAGCTCTAGAAGCTTGTTTAAGACCATATAATGCTTTTTCAAGTTTGAATACATGATTTGGAAATTCATGATTTTCAAAACCGGGGGGTTGTTCCACAAAAACTTCTTCTTTTAATTCTCCATTTAAAAACACACTTTTTACGTCCATTTGTTTAAGTTTGAAACCTTTATAACACGCAAAACTGAGCAAAATCCTAATGGCTTCTAACCTAGCTACTGGTGCAAATGTCTCATCAAAATCAATGCCTTCAATTTGATTATATCCTTTTGCAACCAACCTAGCTTTGTTTCTAATTACATTTCCGGATTCATCAAGTTTATTTTTGAAAACCCATTTAGTTCCTACTACTGGATAGTCATTCAGTCTAGAAACTAATTTCCAAACTTTATTCCGCTCAAATTGATTAAGTTCTTCTTGCATCGCTAAAATCCAATTTTCATCATTAAGTGCAATTTCAACATTTTTAGGTTCGATTTCAGAGATAAAACAGCTGTGAATACAAAAAGTACAGATGTCTTTATTAAATGATGAACGAGTTCGTATACCTGCCGTTGGATTTCCTATCACCAATTCTGGAGGATGGTTGGCTTTGAATTTCAACTTTTCGACTTTAAACGTTTGTTTTGTTGGATCATCACTGCCAGTCTTCTCTTTGCTATTTTCTTTTTCACCCTCATATGTAATTCCCTCATCGGTTTTCTCTTTGTCCACCGTATCCAGATCTGATTCATCAAATTTCACGTTTATGGTTTCAACAATGGTTTTTGATCGTTTGTTGAAGATTCGATAAGCCTTGCTTCTTGACGAGTAACCCATGAAAATTCCCTCGTCGGCCTTTGATTCAAACTTACCAAGATGATCACCTGTATTAAGAAGATAACAAGGGCATCCAAAAACTCTAAAATATGAAATGTTAGGCTTTCTGTCAAACCACAATTCATAGGATGTTTTGTTAAGTATTGGTCTAATCATTACTCTGTTCATTACATGGAAGGATGTATTAACTGCCTCTGCCCAAAAAGTCAAAGGCAAATTATATTCACTTAACATAGATCTAGCCAATTCCTGTAATGTACGATTTTTCCTTTCGACTACCCCATTTTGTTGGGGTGTTCGAGGAGCAGAAAATTCGTGTTTAAAACCATTTTCTTCACAAAAAAATTCAAAATCCAAATTTTCAAATTCACCACCATGATCACTTCTTAAAGTTTTTATTGAAACACCTTTTTCATTTTGAACGATTTTTGCAAACTTTGAAAAGTAATCAAAAGTTTCGGATTTTTTGGCTAGAAGATAAACCCATGTAAATCTAGAATAATCATCAACCAGCACATAACAATACCCTTTTCCATTCAAGCTAGCGATTTCATTTGGTCCAAATAAATCCATGTGAATCAATTCAAGTACCCAATTAGTACTAACAACATTTTTGGGATGAAATGATGAACGACTGAATTTTCCCATAGCACATGATTTACACACTTTATTATTTTTATATTTCTGATGTGGTAGTCCTCTTACCAATTCTTTTGATTCAAGTTTTTCCGAGAGACTCATACTAGCGTGACCCAATCTACTATGCCATAAGAAAACTTCTTCATCCGTAGCTACTAAACATCGTGAGAGAGTCAAATCATCAAATGAAATCGTATAAACATTTCCTTTTCTTTTTCCCGTGAACACAATATTGTTTGTGGATTTTTCAATAATTTTGCAAGATTCATTATCAAATATCACACTCATTCCTTTGTCACATAGTTGGCTTATGGAAATGAGATTATGATGCAAGTTTTCAACATATAAAACATCAGTTAAGGAGAAAGTACTATTACCTACTTTACCTTTACCGATAATTTTACATTTTCTGTTATCGCCCATTATCACACTTCCTCCTTTATATTTTTCAAGGCTAAGGAACTTTGATTTATCTCCTGTCATATGTTTGGAACAACCTGAATCCAAGTACCATTCTTGTTGCTCCTTAGCTCGCCAACATACCTACACACGAGAAAAAGAGATTGACCTAGAGAGACTCATAGGTCTAACAAAATTAGTAACTGAAAATTTTTGATTCTGAACAACAGATCCTTTTGGAATCCAAATTTGTTTGTTCTTACCAAATCCAAATCTATAACAATTGCTTGTCGACCCTTTTGGAACCCAAATTTGTATGAATTTTTTATTGTTGTTCCTACTTTCACATTTTTCATAGCTATGTCCAATTTTTCCACATTTTGTACATTTAGGAAAAACACTTCCACCCTTCGCATTATCATTCATATTAATGTGTGTTTTCCCAAATCCTAATCATTTTCTATTATTAGCATATAATTGGTTTCCAAGCAGCATTCTAAATGATTTTTCCCCTTTTGAAAACTTACTCAATGTTATTTCAAGATTTTTTACTTTGGTTTTAAGTGCTTCATTTTCATTTACAAGAGAAGTGCATCTGTTAATGAAGTTCTTTCTTTTTGTGTCATCACTTTCTTTTAAAGCCAAGTGTTCTTGTTTCAATTTTTTAAAATTTGCCTTAAATTCTGTTTGCTCTTGTTTTAATAACTTGCAGTTTTCACAATCAAGGTTTGTCACTTTTTCAAGCTCAGTTTCTAACCTATTGTTTTCGTGGACCAATTTTAACCTATCATATTTTAATTTCTTGATTTTTAGTTCAAGAGAATCAACGGTTTTGGTAAGATCATGACACATTACAATTAAATCTTTATAAGAGTAATTTGGTACCTCAGTGGAATCATCTTCGCTACTTTCTGAATCTGACTGTGCCATAAGACACAAATTGGCTTCCTCTTTATCACTGTCAGAGTCTTCTTCTTCTCCTTCTTCATCGTCCCATGTAGCTGCAAAAGCTTTATTCTTCTTCTTCTTTCTGTCTTTCTGAAGTAATGGACAATTTGGTTTGATATGGCCTGGTTTATTGCAGTTGTAGCATATGACTTCATCGTCTGAATTGTCTGAATTCTTGGATTTGTTGGATTTTGAACTCTTCGTTCGTGACTTGTATTTTTTGTTAGACCACTTTTTAGGAACCATGGCCAACTCTTCGATAGGATTCTCGGTTTCATCGTTACTTTCAACAGTGTTGCTTAGAGCAATTGTCTTTTTCTTTGATTCTGAATCATCGCGTCCTTCTTTGGCTTTTAACTCCATTTCATAAGCAATCAAGTTTCCAATCAATTCTTCTATTTTCAACTTATTTAGATCTTTTGATTCTTGAATGGCAGTTACTTTGGCTTCGAAATTCATTGGCAGTACTCTCAGTATCTTGTGTATTAATTCTACTTCAGTGTAGACTTTACCAAGAGCCCTTGCATTATAAATCAGTGTGGAAAATCGACCATACATCTCTTTTATATCTTCGTCTTTACGCATCGTGAAATTTTCATATTCGTTGCAGAGTAGTGCGAGACGAGATTCCTTGACTTGAGATGTTCCTTCATGTGTAACTTCCAAAGTATGCCAAATTTCCTGCGCAGTTGAACAGTGAGATATACGGTTAAATTCAGTTTTATCAAGAGCACAAATTAAAGCATTCATTGCTTTGGCATCAGTTGAGAATAATTTTTTATCATTAGCATCCCACTGATCTTTTGGTTTAGGAATTTCAATATCATTGATAATCGTAACAGGAGGTTTGTAGCCTGTTTCAACGATATCCCATACATCATAATCAACTGAACTTAAGTAAATTTTCATCCTAGCTTTCCAATAGGCATAATCAGTTCCATTAAACATTGGTGGCCTAGCTATGGACTGACCCTTAGAAAAAGCGTTGTTAGACAAATTCATGACTCTAGAGTTAAAAATACCCGCTCTGATACCACTTGTAGGATCTAAATTAACCCTAGAGGGGGGGGGTGAATAGGGTTTATTGCAAATTAAATAAATTTAAAATAAAAATAAAATGTCACAGAAAAATTGCAGAAAGAAAAATCACACACAGAAAATACCCAGCTTCGGCAAAACTATGCCTACTGCTGCATTCAAGGTTTCTACTAGGAATTTTAAACAATCTCTTCGCTTACAGACTCTTGTAAACTTGCGACCTTCGCTCCCGACTGTTTAAACCCTACGCTCAAGACCTTGACACAACTCGTACTTCTCAAGCTGTGATTTTTCCAACTACAAACATTAGTAGTTTATTTACTCCCTTTTTATTTAAAAAAAAACTTAAAACAACCAAAAATAAAACCCTAGAAATAACTAAAGTGGGTTAGCCCCTTGTTTTGACTTGGGCCGGCCACTCTTTTTACTCAGTACTGAAGCTTTTCCCTTATTGTCAAATAATGGCGGCGGCTTCCTCCTAGGGTTCTTCAAGAATCGATCTTTCTCCAATGGGTAGCGTAATCAAATTGATGCTTCAGGATTCTTCGATTCAACTTCGTTCACTCTGGAGAATTGTATGTGATTTTGACCTTGATTTCGTTTATTTATGCTCGATGTTTGTTGCGATTTTCTTGTTGATTGATTATATCTTGCCAATGAGGAAGACGTGTGTTATTTATAGAGTATTACGAACTCTCTAGAATACCGATTCTCTGATTTCGTTTGTTGATTTGGTCTTCAATATTCTCGTGGATTTTGGGCTCGATTCTAGATGATATTTTGCTTTGATTTTGTCATGATATATACGAGAATTTTGGGCTTGATTTCTTCTGATTTTGGAGTCTTCGTGGATGGATTTGTCCTAAGTCTCGTCGGTTTTAAAACGAGAATATTTGCTTGCCATATTTGACTAACTGATTTTGAACTGATTCATGAGTTTCTCGAAATATCCTGAGAAAAATAAGGAGTGAATTCGTGACTCCTTTTTCTGATTAAAAACTTTCCCAAATTACTGCTTTGATCTTTTGCCAAAAAATATAGAACTTTATCTCAAAATAAAACATTGGTGGCTTCTAAAAAAAATGCGAATTTCTCTTCCTGTCTTTATGATTTCTTCTTGAAGTTTTAAATTAATACTTTCAACACCCTCAAACATGATTTCTCCTTAAAAAAAACTGTCTCGTACTAATACTTCTCTTGAATTGCCTCGGCCTTGGATTGATGCTTTCACTTTGGTATGTTGCCATGAATTGCTTAGAACTGAATAGAATAAATACTAAATTGATCTTGTGGTTATGTTGTTTAGACCATTTGTTGTGCTTGAACCCCTACATATTTGTAGCTGCTCCATATATAATCAAGTGTATTGTGTTTGTTCCTGTCCACTGGCTTCTTTGTTGATGTACCACTGTGCCTTACTTACATTCACATATGACTATTTTTGTTGCACTCTTTTTCCAACTGAAAACTGTACCATATTGGTTGACTTGTATCCATTGATGAACCACTCTTTTGCACTATCACTTTCTCATACATATGCTGACTTGAGCTGCTCCATTTTATTGGCAAACCAGTCGAATTGCACTTGAAATTCTTAGGCAAAAATAGTGGTTATAATCCTACTTTCCGTTGAACAGTTTTAGTACTTGACTTGTTAGTATCTTCCTGTGCCATATGGTGTTCATCTGCATGTATTGTTTATGGCTTGTATACTATTCTCGGCACGTCCATTTCTTGTTAAAACTGTTGCATTTTATCACATCATGCTGCCCTGGTTCACTTGAACTTTCTGAAATGTTTTGCTCCTGTATGCTATGATTTCTGGTACTTAGTTGAGACCCATAATTTTTGGTATTTTAATTATTGTTTACTTTTCTTGTGCCTATGCTTGATATTGAACTGTTTTCACCATATATTTGAAACTGTTGTGTGCTAAAACATGCTGTTATGCTCCACTATGTTGCTCCTCTAGTTTTTCCATCAAGTAGTTGCACCATGACCATGCTGTGTTGAACATGTCTGAACCCTTTGTGCTGCCTTGTTATGCCTGCTTGTATTAGTTACCCTGAACCTGTTTTTGTTGCTGTGGCCTTTACTGTCTAAAATCTTCCCTCTTGCTTGTGTTGATCATGCTACCTTAATGAGCTTTGATTATTTTTGTCCATTTTCAGTTTGCATTTGTTCTTGGTTAATTTTTTTTTTTTTTGATGTGCACTGAGTCGAGACGGTTATTGTGGCTACTCCTCAGTTGTTTGCTGATTGGCGAGGCAGTGCACACGTATGTGTGTACATGCAGCCATGTTTTTCCTATCCCTGCATATCAGACCAAGTCTAGAAAAATGATGAGAAACACACCGTAATTCTGAGGCAAATAAAATTTAAAACTAAATTTTTATTTGCTTGTATTTGAATTTATTTTTGTTGTAGTCTACTGTGTGTGTGTGCATTTCTTGTGACAGGTATGAAGACAGGACTTGACTTGAGCTTGTGAAGACATAAGATGGAAGACAGTAAAAAAAAAGTGTCAATGTATAATTGTCTGTATATGTGAATATAAAAGTAGTTGTATAGGGTGAGTGACAGAGTTGTATGAATGAAATGTAGTATGTCAAATAGTGGAGTAAAAAGATGTACTTTTGGATATTGAAATAAAATATTTTTATTTCTGTTTGTTGTGTAGTAAATCAACACATTCCATAATAAAATATATTTGGTTGTTATCATCAAACAAAAATCTTGTAATTGTGTATACAACACTATTATATACAACACTATTTTCAAAGAGGAAAGGGTCATTCCATGAGATGTACATCCGAGAATGTGACCCAATCTTCACAGTTCAATTAACTTGAGTACCACTAACATCACTTCAAACTTCTCCTTCATTTTCTTTATAAAACGTTCTTTTCAAATTTTCGTTGAACATTTTAACCAAATTTGGATGATAAACATAATCATCATGAGAATCATCAATTAGACGAAGAATTTCATATTGAGAACCAAGATCATAAAGACATAAAAAGAAAAATCAATGAATTATGAAAATCTTCCAAGAAAATCCCATCCAAAATAGACTACTCTACGTAGGCTACTATGACATCTTTATCATTGAAGATATAACCTTTAGTTGGCTTATGGTACTGGTAGTATTACTTGAGGAAGCCACCGATGGAAGTTTAAAGAGATTAGAAGGTGAATATATTCAGAATTTTAAAATTAAAGCGAGTGAAGATGCTTACACAATAAATAAACAGAGAACCAATAAACATGTTCACTGGTTAAAAGGGATCTTCTCATAACAAAGGATTCAATGATAAAGGTGGAAGAAAACATAGATGTTACATTATGGAATGAAAATTTTGATATATCTTTTTGGGTGTGTGTGTGTGTGTGTGTGTGTGTATATATATATATTGATTAGTGAAAGAGTTTGTTGACATATAATCGGTAAACTCCTGAAATAAAGATTTAATAAATTATTCTATTTATATATATATATATATATATATATATATATTTATATTTATATGTTTAAATCTTTTATCATTAGTGATAGTCTTTTGATTATTTATTATAATCAAAAGAAATAAAGAAACTCTAACACTAAAATAAATTTTAAAAGTTAAAAGTGTACCTATTTTAGCTCCATTTCCATGATCTTATTCGAATAAATTATTGTTGTTAAGAACATATCTACATTCTTAAGTGTTTGGTACATTATCGGTTGTGGAAGAATCTGAATTTTCTAATATTACAGTGTAGACGCTTTTCTATTATTTCGCGGAACAATTTTGGAGAGATTTTGATTTCTATGGCCATGGGCAATCCTTTTAAATATGGCCAACTTTGTTGTTATTTTAACATTCATTGGCATTTCCACTTCCGGGTTTCTTGTTATCATTTCTCTTAATATTATCCATCTTTCTGTTTTTGATTTTTTTTTTTGAAATTTTTGTTCATGATGGATATTTCCTCATCTCCGTAATCATCTGATCATTCCACATCTAGGTTTCTTTAATTTTTCTGTTCTTTCTCTCATGCCCTACATTTATACTTTATATAAAATTAAATTGCTAATTAATTCTGTAATTTTCGTAGTGCTAATATCATTAGTTTTTTCATTTGCAAATGTCTTTTGATCATCTTCCGCGCTAAGTGAATTGAGTAAGTTCTCACTTGCTCTTCCTCAAAAAATATTTTTCCTAATGCACAATATCTTGAAATCTACCATGCATAACTAAACTGGACTCAAATAAACTCATTTTATATAGTTTATGCTAATTAAATTGTAACGACCCGCATTCTACGTATCGAAGGATCACAGAATATTTATTTCTTTTTGATATGAGGTCGTATAGTCGTGTAACTTTGGGGAACGGCAATTAGGGTCATTTCCCATGTTCACGATTTTTTCCGATTTATAAATGATCATTTTGCCCTTGGCGAATCTTTTTCGCCTATAACCTTTGATTGGTAAGGAGTTTTGACCTCAAACTACTTGCATTAGATCCGAATGATGGTTTACCTTTCCGTAGAGTGGTCACACTTGTCAAACGGACTTACCGTTTGGGAGATATGGCTGAATTAAGATTTAAAAGGTGAAAACAGCTTAATTGGGCCTAACCGGGTGATTAGCAGCTAGGTCCATTGGGGGATTTCCGGATTAGAGTTATATGAGAGCTGATTAGGGTTAGAGAAACCTTTTCTTTGTCATTTTCTAGCCGCCACTTACCTCCCTTCAACCATAACAATGGCCTCCAACACCCAAATCACCTTCTAATTACCGTTTAATCAAGTTTTAGCCTAATCTACATCAAGCAAAGGCAAATTAGCATAGAATTTGGGATAGAGCTGTTGGAACACATAGAGATTCTACCTAAATCAGAGATACTTTCATATCTAAGTTTTATTTGTGGCTAAGGTAAGTTATTTGCACTGTTTTCCACTAATTACGGCTAATTTGGGGTGATTAGTGCTAATTAACGAAATCATACATTATTAAATTTTAGAAAAATGTTTAGAAATTCTTAAATATTATTTTAAGCCTCTGTTAGAAATTTGGGTTAATTTGGATATGTTTTGCTAATCGTATCATTAGTTATGGTTAAGCATGATTAAGGGGAAAACATGGGTTTTTGGGTATGTTTGATCCATTTTAACACATTAGATTGTTGTTTTGGTGTTTATGGTTGATTATACAAGTTGCTATGACTGTTTGGAATGTTTTATATTGTTTAGAATAGTTAGATTGGTAGAAAACGCCGTCGTGTGGCGTAAAACAGTCGTTAGAAAAGTTGCAGGAAATATGCAGAGACCAGATCAGATCGGGTCCCTCGAACCCAACCCGCTGGTGAAGCACCACTCCGATCTGAACCAGATCGAGTTGCCTCCTCTGAACCTGTGTTTGTCACGAAATGATCGTGGAGTACTCATCCAAACCGACCCACCCGTGACCGAAGACCCGAACACCTGGTGCCCACGAACCGAACCAGTGCGCTCTACGACCCGATCCAAAGAGAAGGCCACGACCCGACCTGGAAGAGGTATCACGAACCAAACCGATGGATCCAAGTTGATGACGGAGCTCACGAACCAGAATGGGTACCACGAGCCGAACCACTAACGGAGGATTGAACCGAACCGAGGAGCTTTGACTCAAGACGTGAACCACAAACCGAACTAGGAGTATGTCTGAAGCGAAGAGAAGTGACGAACCGAACCGATCCGGAGATGATAACCAAAACCCGAGATGCAAAGGTAGTCCAAAGGAGAGTTGTACTCAGGATCCAGACGGGAACCAATGAGTTAACTTCATGATTGGTCTTTGCTACGGGAAGCGTGCTAAGGTGTTGTCGACGTCCATAGCCTTGATTCATCACCGAGAGACGAATGTTAGGCTACGGATCAGTGTAGTGGGGTAGTTATTACTCCATGGGGCAGAGGGATCGTAGCATGGCTATGATCCAGTGCAGTGAAGTCGCCATGACTTCATGGGGCAGGGTGGACATAACAAGGACTAGTGGCTATGGATCAGTGCAGTGGAGTCGCCAAGACTCCATGGGGCAGAGTGATCATAGCAAGGATTTGGGTGATCAAAGCGGTGGATATCGTATGCTTTACGCACTGAGTGAGAGATGTGAGGATGATTACTATGCTTGATTATTTTCCATCACTATGACATGCACACCCCTCCCCTGTATCTTTACAGCATATGTTAGTGTCACCTTAGAGTATTGTACATCTTGTTGTGCTAACTCTTTGGTTGTAGGTCCAGATTCGGGTATGGTTTAGTATACCTTTTATTGTTTTGTTTTGCTGCTTATCGCTCATACCTGACTTTTGTCTGACCCCGAGTTTTATGTCTCTTCTTATTACTCTAGATGCTCTTAAACGGGCAGACTAGAGACAGGTCAGGTAATTATGCACGAGTAGTTGTACCGGAGACGAGCAGGAGGCTTCCACGTATGATATACATATATATGTATATATATATATATATATATATATATATATATATATGTATAATCTCCCTGTATTGTTGCTGGTCACTACTTTGGAAATTAGTAGTGTTCTTCTTTCTTTTTGCTTTAGAGACAGTATTTCAATGTTGTAATAATGTTAGTTTGGATGATAAGTTGTATTTTGGATTTCCACTGCTATGATGGTCTAGTTTTCAGCTTATGCACTGTCTCGTCTGTTTTATGTCAAAGTTATGTTATTATTATATTTTATCCCATGCGCTGTGAGACATTCTATAGGTTCCTTGTTAGTACAAATTCCTTTCCTTTCTTTGGCGACTGTCCCGTGCTAGTCAGGCATTGGCACAACGCACTTTCATTGGAAATGTCTCCTAGTGCGGGGCAGACCGCACATAAATAACATAGAAATTTTGGTCTACTTAGCTTTCTTAGTGTACTTATGTGTAACTTGTAGTGTTCTCTAGATTTCATATGCATACTTACAATTTAAGGCTCTATTAAACTCATTCTTAACAAGTGAACAAAATAAATTATTCATGGTTTTATAGTTACTTTAAGAAAATTTATTCTGGTTTTCATTGTTCTCATTTTGTGTGACATTTCAAATGTCTATCATTTGACTATAAATAATTTTTCATTTTTCTTTACTAATAAATGTAATTACTGCAATTAAAAAGTAGAATCTAACAATGGATAATCCTTTAACGAATGGGCTGAAAAGCATGCCAAAAATGTAGTTGGCCATTTAAAATTTTCAAGCTCAAAATTATAAATACTTGTGCTTTGATACCAAATGTTGTTTTGTTAATGTAAGAATCATAAGGATAATTTAACTGCTTTAATACCAAATGTTGTTTTGTGAAAGTAAGAATCTTAAGGATAGTTTAACACTAAGGAGATGAGTGAATAATGTTTACTAGCTTTTATGAATCTGTTTTTATTATTATGTGATTTTGATATAAATAATGAAGAATTGACGTTACATATGCAAATAAAGGTAAAGATAAATGTAGCAAAGTAAAAGCATCAAATTAGAGAGATCACACGAGAAATTTATATACTAGTTTGAAGTTGCCTTACATCCAGCTCCTTATGGTCGCTTGTAGCCATATGCCAAACTACCAATACACCTTCAACATTTTTCAGGCTTTGCTTATACATACTTGATTTTCAGGCTGCCCGACACCAACTTGTTTTCTAGGCTACAAGTATATCCACTTGATTTATGGGCTAAAAGCACATCCAATTTTATTTTTTAAAGTATGGTTCAAAAGTTTTTTACAAAATTAATTTCCTGATTTTGAATAATAAAAATGATCTTATAACCACTTGAGTAGCATTTTGATCTTGATCTGAGTGAGAGAGACAATACAAATTAGAGATTAAATAGTTGACAATCACATAAGTTGAGTTTGAATTGATTCTGGTTGAATTTGATAAGACTGGTGTGGATTATTCTCCTAGAATTTTGAACAGTGAAAGGAGGGAGAAAATATACGAAAGTAATTAAAAAATCATTCTAAGAACCCCTATATACAAAGAAAAAACAAAAATGCTTATTAGTGATAGATCGAGGCAAATAAAACTTCAATTTAAATTTGAGTTTCGCGGTATGTATGCCGACATACAGTGTAGCAAAATACTTAACAACATCGCGGAACATTTATATTAGACTTCTATTACAGTAGATAATAGTATGTGCATAGTGAATTCAAAGATGGAATATGGATATGTCGACATATTACTTGTAAAAAAAATTAGAAAACAATCTGAAATCACTATATTTTAAATTATTTTGTAAATCCTAAGTTTTGAAAAATATTTTGATATAAAACCAGTTTAGCATAATTTATACATTTTTTTAATCTTAAGAAAACTTTATAAATAATTCTGAATTTTTTTTACTGTATATTTATCTATATTAATAGTTGGCCTGAAAGAACAACATTTTAGTCTAGCCGCGAACTTTCAAAATTGTCTTTACGTATCTTTATCATTATATATCACTTAAAATAGATTGTAATAATCAACCATTTTTTATAAATTAAACAAATATCAACAAACCTTAGCAACACTTAAAAATGGGATCAAACAAATGAACAATCTTTACAACGTAGTTATTTATAAATTAGCAACATAAATAAATATTAGAAACAAATAGAAAAGTATATATTGCAACTTAAATTTAAAATTCAAACTAATTACACATTGGTTTTAATGTAAGAATATAAATAAATATTCTTGCAAATAATTTTCTCTTGAATATATAAAACATGTACAATTTTAAAAAACATAATTCAGTCTCAAAGCATATGTTTTTTGGAAAAGCCAGCCGGTTTTATAGTGGACCAAAGTAATTTTTCATTATAGCAAATAACGAGTACAAAATACAAAAGGAGATAAGCTGATGGCTTATTTGCTACAAACATTCTGATGTAAATAGAATATAACTAGGATCAAACACCATGTAGGGTGTGATCAGTTACAACAACAATACAATTATAAACATAAAGTAGTACAATCACAGTATGATCTCATATCTTATACATCCTCACTAGGTAGATAGCTTAAGGTCTTCATATTACCAGTTCCAGCTTGAAAAGGCCAAAACACCAGGACAAGTAGATGAATGCAATTGAAAAAAAAACTGATCCAGCAGCAGAAATATTACTGATAACCCAAGAATATAATTGAAAAGTGCAGATACTCAATAGCAATCCTGGAACACAAACAAACCTAACCACATGTAACAACTATTACTACAAAGAACAAGCGTACCATAGAGAAATTGAAGTGTAAGAGCAGAAATTGAATTGTAGGCAAGGTAGTGAGTAGAAACTGGTGCAGAGATTGAATATCTAAGATAACAACATAAAAGATAGGATAAAACCACCTACAAGCCTAACAACATGACATATGTAATATTTATGTGTGTAGCTGGTGTGATAAAACTCGTGTATGTAAAGGATTTAAATATAAATTTCTTTGAAAAATAATATACAAAGTACTAATTAATATATCTTTAAAGTCAAAGTACATATTTGTATACTATAATCATTTAGGGAACTTAAAACTCAAACTTCCTCAAAATATAATCTACAAAAGAATATAAACAATATTAAAACCTTTATATCATTATAGTAGATAAAACTTATAAACAAAATGATTGAAAATTATTTGAGAGTATACTTGAAAGATCATTTTAAAAACCAATGAAAGGAATTTTGAAATCTAGTAAAAGGATATTTTAAAAAATCCTTTTGTAAAACATAGGTGACTTTTTTTTTGAAAAATGGGGGGAGAGAGAGACAAAAGAAGTTCTACCACAGACTTGAATAATATAACTATAATCTTTGTTTCTTGATATCTTGATTCTACAAACTCATAAGTCTTCATCCCTAACTCTTATATCTTTGTATTAGCCTCTTGATTCTAATTTTTAGTTTTAATACTATACAGTCTTCTCAATCGACACCTGACTAATATCTTGCACTATATGCTATATAGCTTGATAAAAAATTAGTATATGTACTTATATGATCTTTTATGGTTGACTCATCAAAACCAATGTCTTAAGTACTAAGACGATATTTTATATGTGTAACTGAAATGAACATGAATTTCAAAATTTATATATCAATAATTATTTTCTGATACTACTGAACGAATGGTGCAATTTCTCTAAATTACGGAGGAATATGTGTACGTTATATGGTCATCCTAATCGTCTAGCCATAGTTCAACATATTTTCTGGAAAGTCGACCGTATTGTCTAAGATTGCATACCATTGCTTAAGAAGATTTTTGTTTAACTCTTCGTCATTATATGGAAAGCATTCAAATAATAAGTTCACGGGGTCATTCAAATAACAAGAGGAGAAAAATGTAATTTCTTTCTCGATACATGGTTTGCAAATTGAACATTCAGCTCGTGTTTTTGATCTAACACTTTACTATAGATGAATTAAGCACCATAATTAGATATTTCTTATTAAATAAATATTTTACATACTTAGAATTATCACCTCTGAAATGGATATATCCATGCATATTGCACTAAAGCTTGAAATTATGCTTCAGATGAAAGATGAATTAACAAGCAAATAAACCATTATATTAAAACTTGCTTGGCACCAATAAAACTTCATGCAATGCATATAGCGCATCAGATGTACGGTAGGACTGGTCCTGCTGTTGTATGGTTCCAAAACTGGAAGCTTGAAGTCTGGAGGGTTGCCGTAATTCTTGATTTCCCATGAGAATGGATTGCGGTTGACGTCATCAACTCCATGTTGAGAAGTTCCACCCCTCATGAAGCGTCGAATCACGTTTCCAATATTATTTCCATCGGTTAACAATTGTCATTGGTCGTCCAATCCTGTGCCAACATTTAGTGTGTGAGAGGGAGAGAACCTACGCTGGTCTCTAAGAGTCGGGTCGAATGTGGGTTCAGGTTGCGAGTCGAATGATTAGACCCGACTCGGTCTTGAGGCTACGACCCGAGTCACTTCATGTTGAAGTTGAGCTGATACTGGTGCTGCCGAATGTATTCGAACAGGACTAGATGTTGGTCGAGCATGGCCTGAATTCCTTGCAATTCCAGCGTTCTCATCCAGAATGTTGTTGGTTCAAGCTTGCTGTACACGTTCAGGTGCATTGCCCCTTGTCCCATCCAGTTCCATATTGATAGCTGCGGTTCGGGTAGGATTCAACTCGACCCAGTTGTCATGAACAAATTGAGCCAAATTTGACACTGTTTGAACATCAATAGTGTTTGATCCGGCGAATTGAAGGTTGTTGCTCGGTCTTCCATCCATCCGAGCGAAGAATTCGTTCATCATTTCCTGTTAGTTCTGGAGAAGTTCATCTTGCTGTGCTATCTGAGTTCTCAATTTAGCGAGAACGCCAACCATTTTATCTCTAGTCGAGTATGCTGATGGATCTCCACGAGATGAAGCCTCATGGCTTCCCTCGTTTCTTGTGCCTTCTATGTCAACACCCTCATCACAAGAGAAGGTTCTGTTTTTCTTCCTTTTGACCATCGGGCCAAAACGTTAAGCAATTTGTTTCTTTGCAAGCTAGAAGTCGAAGTGATAGCTTGTCCCCTTCCTGGAGCGTCAAAATGTTAGACCGAAAAAGGACACTAATACACAATACATTGTTAAATCCTCACAAAAACAGATCACATATAACAATATATATATATATATATATATGTATGTATATATGTATATGTTTATATATTGGTAGATTAGAAAGGTAATTGCGATGGATTGCCGACAAAAAAGGAAAGCCAAAATACAAATATGGTAAACATTCTGTCTTTAATCCCTTGATAATTTTGGAGTCGAAGGGTTTACCGATAAATCACCTATAGATGTTGTTTGATTAAATGTTCACATAAATTAAAATTTGTCGTAAATCCCTTGCTAATTAGCGAAGATTTACCGATGTTTTTTATAAATAATATTTAAAAAAAAATACATATCTGTCACTAAAACATTGGTAAATAAACATTATGAAACTCACATAGGTCAAAAATATCCTTTCACATAGCGACTTAGATCTGCCTCCCTTTTGCGCCTCCACTCTTTTCCGCCTCGTTCCTCGTCACCATTCTTCTTTCACCTGCGATGGACAAGAGCAAGAAAGCAAAACCTCCTTTCCAATCACTTTGATTGCTGAGGCGAACGCTGCTCGCTGTTCTTCCTCATCGCCTTCACATAGTAGAGGTTACCCTTAACCTTCTATATTGGCGAAGGCTTCTTTTGCTTGGCCTGTGCCAGGCAAGAGTCTTACAATTAGTGGAAAAGATGCTCCGTAGGAGTCAGGAGCTGTAAATGAGAATTTGGTTCTGAAATTTTTTTATTGATGCTTGCGATTTGGGTATTGAAAGTAACATAGGTGGCACTACTATACTTATGGTTGTTGAAGTACATGGTAATCGATCCCCTAACACTGCTAGTTGTAAAAAACAGCAGCGAGCACGTACTGCTTGACAAAATCTTCCTACCAATACGTCTTCAATGCCATCTACTCCTACACATAATGCTAACCTTGATAAGCCACGGTGGACATCCTTTTCAGAGCCCTACCAAAAATTGTTGGAGATTACACACCAATTGACTTTGCCATACCCCATGATGAACTTGGCTCAGTTGCTCCTTTGGAAATTTTCCAGGAAGCCTTTTCGTTTTGGAAAGGCCATCTTGTTAGCTTTTTCTTGGACTCTAAATCTCCAGGAGTGGACATGAACTCTAAGTTTCCTAAGGCCCAGAGACTACGCGGTGGAATGCGAATTACTTTTGTAGATGGCCATTATTACTTGAAGTTTTCACAACTTGAGGAACAACAACGTGCCTTGGAGGGACCGCCGGCAAAATTTGATGGAAAACCATTTATTGTAACAACCTAGAGCACTTCAGTTGGTAGGGCAAAGGAGCCAGTACTTTCAATTCCTTTTTGAACCCAGTTAATGCACACATGTACCCTTTGTTCCACAACCTCTCATTGGCTTGAATTGGCTAACATGACATATCGGTAAATTAAAGTGCTTTGATGCCAACACACAAGCCAGAAGGAACTTAGTGTAAGCCCGTGTCTTGACTGAAATCACCCTGGATAAACCCTTACCATCTCAGATCAAAATTAGAATTGAAGAACGTGAATATTTAGTTGACGTTAAATATAAATGGAAACCTGACATTTGCAAGACATGCAAGGCTTTTGGTCACACGATGGATAGTGTAGTGTTTTTGGTTATTTGCCTCTGCCAAAAAACCCATTACCTCATCCTTCTGTTAGGGTTTGGGTAGCCAAGGCAAGGACAGAAGTCCCTGTTAGTGATCCACCTTCGTTAGTTGGGACGAAGGATGTGACCATAGAGGATGATCCACCTAATTCTATTTTACCTGATGTTCCTCCTGAATCCAATATCTCTTGGGATAAGGAGAAGTGTGCATGGGTGCACCCCCCCTTTGGAATGCATTATGATATGAAACATTATTACTACGATTATGTAATCGAAGGAGAGAGTAGTCTATTCTATAAGCTTGTTGGTAATGATTTGGTATTGTGGAATGCGAGTGAAAGTGCTATCAACTTTGAAACTATGCAGGACTTATCATGGGACATGAACCTTATTTTTAGCTCGTCATCTTCATCCTATGTGGACGATTTGGTCTGTCGCTTTTGGGTCGTTGAACAGAACATGACACTCTACACGGGGACCTTTGAAGAGGACGAATCTGATTATGGTGTGGTGTAGCTTACTCAGAATTATCTTTATGTTCACAGACTATGTTGTAAACTTAGCTTTTTGATGTCTTGATAGTGACTAGTCACTTTAAACCAGAAATGTTACTTTGTGCATGCACAAAGTACCAGTACCTTTATCTTTTATAAATAAGTGTTATGATCACTTTAAAAACTGGTCGGTCTTGCAAAAAAAATATTGATAAATAAATTCAAAATTAGAATTTTTTATTGAGTGATATGACGGAAAATTGTCAGAGATCTCACGCTAAAATCCATCGCAATAGTTGCACACAAATGCCAACTTGAAATTTCCCGACAACTCACATCCGTCGTTAAACACTGTATAGCGACAGATTAGCACGGGATTCTACCACTGTAAAATTAGTTTTTTTTCTTGCAGTGAAGGATTTAGGGTTCAAAGGAGAAAGGTAATGAATTTATTTCGGACTAGGCAGCCGTATAATCATGCTTTTTATTAACAACAGTTTTGCTGGTTAATTAATTTATTTAATCAATCTTTCACCCTTTTTGAAATTGTTTTACAACTGGAAATATTTAATTATGCAATTAGGATTATGAATGGAAGTTGCACTTCACTTTCCACGGTGTGTGTTATGTTGGACAAGCAGAGTCTGGAATAGAAATAAAGATTAGCTGTCTTCTCTAGCTGTACCTTATAATTAATTAGTTGTTGGATGCATTATTGTGCTAACAAGATTTCCATCTCCATTTCGCCGACAAAGCAAAAACTTTAAAACTTTTGATATGTTGTAAACCCATTGGAGGAACATGATTCTTGGCTTACTGCTCATGAACCATAATTATCTGCTAAATTTTATATATAAAGAAGAAGGGACGACAGCCTACGTTTATAGTTTGATAAATAAGTTGCATGCATGTTGTAAAGATGAGTTAAGCGATGGGCTAGTAGCGATTGATTATTCTATAAAATTAGGCCTTAGTCGTACGCTGTGTCTATCTATGGTGCTACAGAGATCATAAGCAGTAAAACAGGTATATATGAATGTACCTACCGTCTACAGAATTATTAACTTCTTGAAGCTAAAAGTACTATCAATATTAATTATGACTCATTTTAATCAATATATGTAGGATCATAGGACCTTGTTTCCCCCAAGGTGATGGATATGACGTTATTCATATAAATATGCCATTATTTGCCTAGTACAGTACAGTATGGTTCTATTAACTGCATGGCATAGTTTTTGCACCAATTATTTTTTCTAGTCACTAGTCACTAGTTATATATAGCGAACAGGATCAATGACTGAGATTAGATGGAATATGTCTGAAAGTTGGTCGGCGGGTACAGTCAGTCATGAGCCTACTACTGACAATGCATGGTTTGTAGTATGATCACTGTTCTACAGAGTATCTACTGTGTACTTAAGGACCGCTACTCTTATAAATATTCTCACCAACTAAAAAGATTGCAAGGTGGCTGATAACTGATAAGCTTAGCTCGTTGAAATGGAAAAAATATATACATAACAAACATGCCTGGTTCATATCCACTGAGTAAAGAGATATGTATATTATCCTAGGTTTTGATATTGAACAGTAGCTCCCCTACAACAAAAAGGATTACTTGAAACTACATTATTTTGTTCCTAAATAAAAGATTTTATCTCTAGTTTGTGTTTGAGACTCATTTAGGGCAAATAATGTCGTCTTTAAAATTTGGTGTCTAAATAAATAGTAGCAAAAAATATTTGTCTCAAGAATATTAAAGACTTCAGCTATGGTCTCAAGTCCGTCTCTGGAGCAGAAACCCATTAGAGCCAATTTTATGGGTCTCTAATATAACACTTGAGACCATGTAAAGTGGTTGAAATCCGTCACACATATTATTAAGCAAATAAAACATATTCTACTAAAATATAGTGTTCAATGTAACTCGGAAGTAGCGTTCCAATAAATGATACAATGTTATTATTAAACAACGACCGACACAGGAACTGCAACATACAGTTACTAATATTCGGTCTTTCGAGAGCAACACAAATCATTGAAAAAGCAAAATATAGTACCAAATTCAACTTGCAGATAGATAATAGACAAATTTCCATGTTGAATGAGGAATATCTCATTGTCATTGATAGAAGAACAAAATAAAAAGCACCCATTCCACAAAGTAAACAAAAAATCATGCTTCATCATATCCACTAAATTTAGCACACACTATGTGTGAAAGAAATCAGAAAATAAGCTAGAATAAAAGGTTAAAACCTAGGTCATAGTTTCCAAGCTAATCCCATACTGATATATGATGGCATAATGGTTGCACCGTTATTTATCAACTGCGAACTGGTTCAGAATTAGAAGGCCTGTTACTCCCACCATTTGAAGCACGATTCATCGCATGCATAGATCTCTAAGAAAATTCAATTAAAAGCCTACGCTGACCATCATCCGTGTGAGGCAAGCTCATTCTCAGCAATTCTACAGGCAATTCACGTGAAATCGTCTATGCAATCTCCCCTCCAATAACAGAAGCAGCTTTAGCCAGTGTTTCAAACTTAGCAACACAGTACTTGGTGAGCAAGCTAAAGAAGGCATTGAACGACTCTGGCCACATATTCCTCACAACATGGTGCTGCAATTGATCAGTCAAAAGCCCAGTCGGTCTATCGAAAAGTGTTTTCACAACAACAGTTTTAGAGTCCCCAGCTGAGTTTTCAATAATCCTGAGAGACGGTTGCTTTGAAGTGCAAACCACAGCAGCAAGGCAAGCGCTTAATGCCCCTACTTCCATGCCATTTCTGCAATTTTTTCAAAATAGATCTTTATTTCTTCTTACCAAATGTAAGAGATACACACAAATTAATCGATAGGCTACTATTAAATCCAATCGATTAACATAAATGCTAACTTTCAAGGTGCTCTACGCTCAATTATAAATCTTATGACCCAAATGACAAATGGAAATAATCATGAATAGTTTTCTAATCCATTATGAATAGTTTTCTAATCCAATAGAAAATTAAGTTCCTCCTAAAATGAAAACTATCATGACCAAAGAAAGAAAATTTTCAAATAACAATAAAATGTAAGAATAATTGTTCATGCTAGGGTTACCGATTTTCTCCTAAAATAGTTATAACTGATCAATTATTTTGGTTTGATGCTAAAAATTAATTCGATGTTACAGTTAACATATTTATTGAATCTAATAGACCCGTACTAACAATTACAAATTTGTTTAAAAAATTGTGAGTTCAACTGATAATCAATAACAAACTGAATCAAATAAGAAATACTGTGATTGCGGTTGGATATTACAAGTCAAATTCATATCTAATAAATTAAATTGGGGGTAAACTAACCTTTTTCACCCTTTTGTCAATCTTTTGTCCCATGCTGACTAATCTCAGGGTTAATCGAGGAAGTTTCTCTGTAGGCCAAATGAGGTAGGGAAGAAGATGCCAGATAATTGGGAGGACAATAAAGATTTACCATAAATAGCAATGAGGAGAAGGTGGGCTTAATTTTATTTAGTGTAATTTAACTACTAATAATTGAGCGATCGAGATTAAATTTGATAGAAAGCAGGGATTGAAAGATAAATGGACATGCGCTAGAGATCCAAGTTAGGGGGTGAGCATTTGGTTGGTTTATCATATGATGAAAATTTTCAAACCAAACTAAAACCAATAAAAATGAAAACCAAACCAACGTAAAATTTAAGAACACGGTATTTTATAATGATTCGGTCCGAGTTGAACCAACGTCCACTTTGAAGCTTTTACTGATTTTATTCACTATTGAAGGATTACAGTGATGAACATCAACATTACAATAAAATGGTACAATATTCGAATAAGTTTTCGGGTGTCACAGATTTCAAGTTCAAAACCTTCAGAAAAAAGTTACTTCTTCTTCTCCAATGTCAAGAAGCCATTAATCGTGTCTAATGTTCTCTCAAGGTGTCAAACCAAGCAAAAGCCAACCCCCTTCAAGTATGAGGTATGGGTATTTATAGGTAGTGGATTAGGTGGGAGTAAGTGATAATCGAGGACAACAGACCGAATTTCACATCTCAAAGCAGATGTATTGGAGTTTTGACATCCCCTTGGGGGATGCAAAGATTTTGTATCCAGGGATACCAGCCTCGTATTCGTAGGATACGAAATCTCGTATCCTAAGGGATACGAGATGTGTATCCCAGGGATACGAGGTCAGAGTTCAGAGCACTTATGGGATGTGAGATTCCATGTTATTTGGGTCTTTGTAGAGTTGTGAGGTATATGCTCGATGGGCCTAGTCACGTGGATCTGATATGTTTTTGGGAACTGAACCAAAAAGCCGATTAACACTGATTAATTAGTTTAAAGCACTACAAGAAAATCAACATTTGATAGCTCCCACTAACAGCGTTCTCGCCTTTCCTCATTCCACCTTGAAGCGGGCAATTTATTCAATGCTATACATTAGAAAAATTCGTGTTTTTCAACGCTATTACCGCAAATAAAAATAAAAAGGTGGGAACTAATTATTTTGCCCGGGAAATATCCACTCTATTAGCAACATTCGCGTTCTTCCCCATTTTCACTGATTTCACCTTGTCACTTTACATTCAGTAAAGACAATCTAACCGCTTGCTCCATCAACATTCACATGGCCACTCGCCAAACCCTAGAGATTTTTGATCCCATTCCTTTGCTAGCAACGATGAATCCAATTGGTCGTGTTATCAACATTCGCGCAGCCACCCACCGAAACCCTAACTATTGTTGGTTCCAGTCCTATGCTTACGTCGTTCCCAATCAACATGGAGCGATCGATTCAACTTTCTAGAACCCTAGATTCGCGCCTCTCCAATTTCAAGTGCTATGTGAGGGTATTGTTTCTGCGATTTTTCCCTACTTCTGATTCTTCATCTATTCGTTAATTTCTTCTTTCACATGTTTACAGATTATTACACTACTTAATTATGCTATGCCAATACCTATATCTCTAAGTTTCAAGCTAATCGGATAGTCAAGATTTTAAGGTAATTGATTAACATGTTGCTTGTATAACGATTGAATTAAAGACTATATAAGATGCGAAATGTTTGGTTGTTTTCACAGTCTATTGGTTGGTGTTTTATCTTGATGGTAAAGTGGCGATGACAGGAGAAGGAGATGGCTAAGGATGATGCCAAGGCTCAGAGGAGTCGGGTTTGTTAGGGATTTAAAAGTTTTAATATAGTAAGTATAAATCATTATTCTTATAGATATGAAATCTTAAGATGTATACGTATTTGAATGTGTCATTTAATTCTTGATGTTTTACGCTTTTACACAAGCAACCATTGCTGAAGTTTGTTGATTGATTGAAAAAAAAATCTTTTTTTTCCATTAGTGTACGTTTATATTTTTCTATAATTCCCTTTATCTTGTTAATCGTTTATTATCCAAAAATTCAAAACTGAATTTATTTACGATCTGAATCCGTACATGACTCACTTTAAATAATTAGTTGTGAATGATTTGGTATGACTTAGAAATGTTGTAAACTTCTTGGTATGGCTTTTTAAAGTTACCATTTGCAGAAAGTTGTATCCTGTTTTGTGTTTAAGATTTATAGGCTATGGATTTTTCAGTTTCAATGAATTGATTGAACATAAATGTTTGTTTTTCTGTTAATCATCCTTATTTCACATTGTATAATTTGGCATTATTTGGATTCATACAGTTATCAAAAGCGTACCTTGACCTCAATACTTTCTTATAGTCAATTTGATAGTGTTTATAAATGAAAAAGAAGTAAATTTGTATTCCACGTTGAAGGGCCTAAAATAAAATATAGGGTATGGTCCTTGCTTTTCACTACTGTAATTTCTTCATTTTCCGCTAACTGAATCTACTTGGAAAAGGTGGCCCAAAAGGTCCATATTTAACTAAGTGAGAAAAACAGAGGAAAAAGGATAAATGAAATACACTGGAAAACAAGATTGGAAGTTAACGGGAATTGTGTTTTTGATGTTGAGAAATAATTTGGGAATTGACTGTAAAATTTCTTCTAGCCCTCGATCAAGCATTGGTTGGGCTTAACGTCTAGCCATATTTCAGGACCTGCATATGCAAGATTTATCGTCATCTAAACATGTATTTAAGCACTAATTGGGTGTGATCGAAATATGTTCTAAGATTGTGTATAATATTAATAGAATGAAAGGAATACACAACTTTAGAGTGGTTCGATCTAGATATTTGCATTTATTTTGGTTCTCCTTTTATTGTTGAGTTTCACTTACACAGCTGGAAATAAATACAACTATCAATTTTTGTCAAACTTGGTGTGTTTAGGTGGAAGGACGAAAGAAAATCGATCCTTGTGACCATGCACAAAAAGTCCCTTAAGTTGATGCTTATGTTGTAATCTATAAGTGGGTATGTTGCATTTTCCCACTTATACCTTTTCCGACTTTGTTCAGTTGCATCATAAGGCGTAGTGTATTGAATATCTTATGCATTTCCCCAACTGGTGTAATTTTCCTGTAGTATACATTCACAATTAGCATTCCCTTTGTGGTATTCTATTTAATTTGAGATAATCTTTATTATGGTTCAGCCTGCAACATCATATACTTCACAAACTATTAACATCATTGGCTAGCATCATTTGTAGGAACAGGGTAAAAAATTGCAAGTAGAATAAGTGTTTAGGTTGATGTTAGTGGCAGGTGTTTCTCAACTGTGCTAATCGACTTATTTTTTAATGCGATAATTAGTCCATTCAGTTGTTATATCTTTTCTTAATTTTATATTAACATGTCATGTTAATGAAGAACTAAAAACTTGGCCTTAAATCCGGCTAACAAAGCAAAAGAGAAATAAATCATTGTTGAGCTTGTCATGTGATGACCTGAAACATATAGCTCTGGTATATTGTCTACGGTCGGTATAACGTTTCTATTAGTGGGAATCACAGATTCACAGCTTTAAATTCTTATATACATGAATGACAGTCGAATTCAATTCGGCCTTGATGCATTTATATTACAACCTTTGGATTTGTGACATGTTATATGTTACCTAAAAAAAAAATCGTTCATTTTCTTTTAGCACTGGTGTGTTTTGATTTGTTGAAACTTGTTTACACATATGCATTAATATTTGCATAAGTTATTTTCCCCTTTAGACTTGGACATGTCAGTTGTAGTTTATTGAAGCAGCAACCACTTTTGAGGGTCACCCATCAGTCAATGTGTGTTTTGTTTGCTTTAGAGGATAAATATTTCATAGCATTTAGTTATACGTAAACCACATAGTATCAGATGAGTGTCACACCTGTATTTGGGTTCATGCAGTAGTCATGATCAATTAATATGAAGTCTAGTAATTAAAAAAAATTATGTATTAACCTTATAAATTTGAAATGTTATACCCAGACTTTTATTACATTATTAGATCTTCAAAACCTATAGAATTGAGAATATTTGCTAGTTGGTTATGTATACAAGTATACGTGTATTCATTCATGCAAGGGTGTAGGTAGTATACTATGTGGGTGAATGCATAAAAATCCGGTGTGGTATTACGTGACTGGTGGAGCTTGGTTGTGTTTTTGTGTGTGTTTTATGCGAGTGCAGAGTGATATTGAGTGGCTGTTGTGTGCGTATTGTGCTGACGTGTGCATGTTGCCAAATTGTTAGGTGCGTGTACATGCCCTAAATTTTAAACATATATAATACAGTAGGTCTACATATTTTTGATAGTTAAAACAAATTATAATGAAATTAATATGAACAAGAAATTAGGTATTTTTATATGTGCTAAGTGTTTTGGTAAGTTAGTAAGTGAAAGGACTCCATGCTTTTAACTTATGTGCTTGGTAAAAACTAGTTATGAAGTTATTGCAACTTGTTGCTGTGGACATATTTCGGATTTTTCAAGGCCAGGTGCCCTGCGACGTTTACGTACGCGCACGATAGCCCTAGCTTGACTTATGAGTGTTCCAGGCCTAGGGAGCTTAAGGTTATCTTTCGTCCTTAGTTGCTTTTGGTTTAGGTTTGGTAACATTTGTTTTAGTGTTAATATGGTATTATGTAGCTTCTGAAGTAATTTGGCATAAGTAATTTATGCATAAATTTGTCAGATTCCCTAGACTTGGCCCAAAAGAGAATTAATTGTTGCAGGCTTTTCCATCCGCTATCAAAATTATTAAGATAACTTTCAGCTCATCCTAAACTGCCTAATGGATTTACTATAAAACTAGCCCAAACGTGTCCACTGTAAACTAGCCCATTAATTATTAAATGGGTTCGCTTGCATTGAGTAACTCACAGAATAAGCTAATGTGATCATATCCACAGAGCGTATAGTTTATGGGTTAATCTAATGTGTAATGTGATCATATCCACAGAATTTCGTATACTGAACCTTATAGCTCAAAATTATAAGATTGTGTGTATGACAGCTTCTGTGCAAAAGCAACACAAAATACACTCAATTAGTGCAATCAGATTGTCAGAATTAATCCTCAGAATAAGTGTTGCACTAAAATGTTAAGGCCAACACATTGCTTCTAGTGTGAGATTAATTGTTAGTATTGCTAAGTACATGGCTATGTTTTACAAAGTAATTGGTTAGGCAAAGTTTAATAACCGGGGTTGTATGTTGAATGTTGTGTGTAATGGATGCTCAAATGAATGAGCCATAAGAAGCTTTTAAATCGTTTGAAGTTCTGCTTGTCATTTATCATGGGTTTCTTAATGTAACTTTGACCTTCAAGAGACTCAATTTTAAGGAAATATTTTGAAAATATAAAATATGTTTAATAGAATTAATTTTGAGAACATAACGACTTACCCAAGTCAGGAAGAAGATTCAAATCTAGATTCTAAATTACACTTTCCAAAATTGATGTACTAGTAAAGAGCAACTTGGCAACGTAGGTTTTAGGTTTGGTTTTCATAATGCCAAGTTACGCTCTTTTCATAATACCAGATTAACCCCAGTTTACATCATGCTAAGAGAGCTAGACATAAGTAATATATGCATAGTCGTCTTTGTTTGATTATGAAAACCAGTCTTCCATAGACACCTCGATAATGGCGACCACCATCACTCTTCCCCAAATCCCATCCCCAAATTCCGCAGCCTTTTACCAAACGCTTCAGCCTCCAGACCCTCCGCCTGTTCCTGTCCCTCCTTCGCCAGAACCACCTCCACCCTCTCATGAAAGCTTACCCTCGCAGATTCCTTCCGTCAACGCTATACC
>JASFAX010004136.1:0-40288 GCA_030737875.1 Allium sativum | reverse complement strand
ATTATCGGAAGTTTGTTAAAGTTTTTCCAAGAAATCTAGTTCTTTAACGAAGCTTACTAAGAAACATTCAAGGTTCAATTGGACTCTAGAATGTGAGGCGGCTTTCCAAAAGCTGAAGTTAAGGCTGACAATTGCTCCAGTGTTAACAATTATTAATGGCAATCAAGACTTGAAAGTCTGGACAGATGCTTCTAAAGAAGGTCTTGGTGCAGTATTAATGCAAAAAGGCCAAGTAGTCGCTTATGCTAGCCATCAGTTGATACCGCATGAGAAGAATTATGCGACTCATGATCTTGAATTATTAGCTATCGTGTTTGCTATGAAGATCTGGAGGCATTATCTATTGGGTGATAAGTTCGAATTATATACCGATCATCAATCATTGAAGTATTTATTCACCCAGAAAGATCTAAATATGAGGCAGCAGCATTGGCTAGAATTTCTCATGGCATGTGATCTTGATATTTTGTATACTCCGGGGAAAGCCAATGTTGTGGCTGATGCGCTCAGCAGAAAGAATGTGATTATCGCCTATCTTATCATTACACGATCGTTGATCGATAAAATATCTATTCTTCAGAAAGACGATAGTTTTGTTGAAGAGATGATCAAAAGAATTCAAAGGGGCGAAGTCTCCAGTTTCCAAGTGGATAGTGCAGGAGTTCTGAGATTGGAAGGAAGAATTTGTGTTCCTGACATCCTTGAGCTCAAAAGAGAAGTATTGGACGAGTGTCACAGGTCCAAACTGAGCATCCATCCAGGGGTTAGTAAAATGTATAATGACCTCAAGCGAACCTTCTGGTGGAAGGCGATGAAAAGAGACTTCTCTATATATGTTAGCAGGTGTTCTACTTGTCAACAAGTTAAGAGCGATCAACAGAAACTCGCCGGATTGCTGCAACCGTTGGAAATTCCAGGTTGGAAGTGGGAACAGATTTCTATGGATTTCATAGATGGTTTGCCAAGAATCCAGAGAGAAAATGACAGTATTTGGGTGATCGTAGATCGTTTCACGAAGACCGCCCATTTCATACCTGTCAGACCAAATAGAACCACTCAGAGTCTGGCGCAAATTTATTTCAAAGAAATTGTTAAACTCCATGGAGTTCCCATGAACATCGTTAGTGATCGTGACCCCATTTTTGCTAGTAAATTCTGGGAAGCATTCCAAGCAGAATTGGGAACAAAATTGAACTTGAGCACTGCTTATCATCCTCAAACAGCTGGTCAAACTGAGAGGGTGAATCGTATTCTAGAAGATTTATTGCGGGCTTGTGTTATTGATTTTGGCGGATCATGGGAAGACCACTTGCATTTGGCTGAGTTCTCATACAACAACAACTACCAAGCAAGCCTGAAAATGTCGCCATTCGAAGCATTGTATGGTAGACCGTGTAGATCTCCCGCTTGTTGGGTAGAACCTGGCAGTAGACTTGTATTGGGACCAGATATGATTCAGGAAGTTGCAGATAAAGTCAACTTCATTAAGAAATAATTACTAGCCGCTCAAAGCCGACAAAAGAGCTACACAGATTTGAGAAGAAGAGATTTATCATTTTCTATTGGTGACTATGTATATCTACGGGTTTCTCCAATGAGAGGAGTACGATTTAGCAAAACATGGAAGTTGGAACCCAGATTTATTGGTCCATTTCCTGTGCTCGAACAGATTGGAACTCCCGCTTATAGGGTTCGATTGCCTAATTGGTTGCCTGGAGTACATGATGTGTTTCATGTATCTCAACTTCGAAGACATGTGCATGATCCAGACTTGGTCGTGGAAGAAGCCGCGCAACAAGATTTGGAAATTACTCCAAAATTGGCAGTGAGGAGAGAGCCGCTAAAGATTATTGGCAAAGAAACTAAAGAACTGAGGAACAAGAAGGTTCACTTAGTCAAAGTGCAATGGAGTGGAGATCCGTGAGACTGTACTTGGGAAACTGAGGAGAGCATTAAGATAGCCTATCCCAAGTGCATGGTGGATATCTCTGATTAACTATGGTGCAAGGTACATTTACCTTATTTTGCATTTCCGTTCTGTTCTCTACTTGGTTGTTGTTTTCTTTTCATGGATGTAAACTTTTTAATTATATAGTCTGAATGATTTTAAAAGAGTATATGAATTAATTAGTATATTTTGAAATAATCAACAAATTGATTGTCGTTTGTGCTGTGTGATTAGAATTTGATTAATCAAATTATTGGAATGATAATTAATTTAATCAGTAAGAGAATGAAAGGTAAATATATGAAAATTGAATCAAATATTGAATTGATTTGAAATTAGATAGGAATATATGCATGTACATTATATACGTTTGAACAGGTAAATGGATTTACTGTTGAGTAAAGAATTTATTTGCGTGCCCGACAAATAGGTAAACCTTAATGAGTTGGATGCGCAATTTTATTTATTATATCAACTCCTGTGAATGCCATTGGATGCGGACGAGGTTGAAGATTTACCATACGAGCGAGAGGCTTGTATGGCGATGACTATATATTACAGGTTGAACAGAAGATGGACAAGGACTATATAAATTATAACGCTAAATTGCCAGATTAATAAAAACCCTACACGGGTCTGCAGATGACAATAAACACGTCTCTATGGTCATTAAGGCACAAAAACCATTTATAGGGTGACGAGAATTTATTCTCTGGAGTTATGATCTATACACACTCCCCTGTGGACACCGGAATATATCACTATAAATATGTGTATGGTTACTAGGATTTATTGGGTACCTAATACAGCTCAATAAATTTCCAAACCCCTCCCCGTACAAAGGAGGTTATGGCGAAATTTTTCGAAAATTTAGGGTGTTAGCCAATTTTTGAAGAATTAGAAAATTCTTAGAAACTGAAAAGTTGGAGAATGAAAGTTGAGTTAGTTAATTAAACAACTTTCAGCTTCATTCCTTTTCGAGGACGAAAAGATTTGAAGTGGGGGAGATTGTAACAACCGGGAAAATCTGAACCAATTTAAACATTTTAATTTGGCTATTTTAGTGGATTTTGAATATTTAAAATAAATTATTTTAAATAATAACGACCAAAAGTCTATTTGAATCGATGTTGGAAAATAAATATATTTATTTTAATTATAAAACAGGGCCTGAAATGGCGCAGTAGTTTGAAAATTTGAATTCAAACTTTGACTGACTGTGCCGGATGCAAAATAAAACGGATTTTAGTGAAACCAAAAATATTTAAATCTGTTTATGAATATCTTTCTAACGAATCTGAAAAATCGAAATTTTATAGCGGGAATCAAAAGTTATGGCCAAATGAATTTTCAGAAAGGTCGCTATGGAGTTTATATAGCCCTTGAAAATAGCCATTATGCAAACGACCTCCGTTTTCGATGAAAAAACTTTTGTTGGATCCCGAATGTCGAATTATTGCTAGGTTTCAAATTCCATAATTTTTGGAGTTAATATGTGAGCGTGGAAAAGGAAAATGTGGTTGGTTGATTTAAGTCAATTTGCATCGACCAGAAAATGACCATTTTTCAAACGGTCTCTAAATTCGACGAAACTAGTTTTATTAGGACCGTATTTACAATACGAAGCCAGAAATATTTTTTTTGGAATTTTTGGGATCCGTATGTGGCCCCGGCAAATTGAATTGTACGTTCAAATCAAATATTGAATGTTTTATATTTTAATTTGAAGAATAACTGACTGAAACAGTCGAATGGGCCTACGAAACATATTCCATTGTGTTCGGAATGGGGGTATTTAGTCGGGGAGAACAGTCGTTGGGTTTGAAGTGGAGTTCGTATGAATGGATGGGTATCTTTGAAAATTAAAGAATTAAATAAATATAAAAAAATCCTTGGCCAATCATAATTTCCCGTTCACTCTTTCTCTTTCCCCGATGCTCCAGAAATCGACGGCGCCTCCTCTTCGATCCTTCTCTCCTCCTTAATTTCTAATCCACTTAATATTAGCCTTCGCTCCAGTTGGGGATTTTGACGTGCTCCCTCTCCTCTTCAAATCCATCCTGGTCTCGCCCTCCCTCGCCTCGTCTGCATCGAGAATCGCACCGGGGAAGTCTCGAACTTCAACTCACCGCTGCCCCATCCTGTGCAGATCAAAGAGGGTCCCTCCCCCAGGCGCGGGTGCGCGACTCCAAGCCCATCGAGGTAGTGAAGGCTGATCGTAACATCGTGCTTCGGATTGATGGAAAAATCGAAACCTTGTTTGGAAGGTTTTGCTGAAAGGCACGGCCATTGTTAATTTTAACTGATTTCGACAAATAAAAGCGCTGCAAAATTATAAAAATCATATCTTTTTGCTATGTTGTCGAAATCTAATGAAACAAGAGACACTAGGACCATGTGGACGTCTTCTACATTCTAGAAGAGACCGGATATTTTTTTGAGCCTTCTATGATTTTTGGAGGAGTGGAACCCAATGTGAGATTTCTGAATTATAAACGATATGGAATGACGATGTATAAATTATACGGTCGATGTATGAGTTATATAAGCGTTGTACACCTCATGTATAAGCGTTGTACAAGTTGTATGTGCGATGTATAAGTTATATATGCGTTGTAAAAATCATATATGCATTAAATGAAATTGAAATGAAATTGAAATATATTTATATACGTATATTTATATACGTATATTTATATTTATATATATATATATATATATATGCTCCCCTCGTCCACAGACCATGGACGATATATATTGGTTGTGATTGTTTGGATTTTGGTTGAAGCGAAATTTGGTGAATATTATGAATGGTTGATTTGATATGATTGATTGTGGTTGAAATCCCAATAGGATTAGTTTATGGGAAAATTCGTCTACATACGAACTAGATTATTGAAATCCCCATTGTCAAAAGCTGCGAGGCTTTAAGGTAGAGCGAGGAGCCATACTCGGGACGGTGCTGGTTTTAACTACCCTGTCGTTATGCTGCCGAAATTTTCTGAAAAATCCCTGTGTTTGATTTATATTCATGTACTGCAATATATTCATGTGTTGGGAAAAATATTCTTTTTTGAAATAAAATGGTTTGAACGATAAAAATAACATTTTTATTGAATGTATGAAATAAATTGTTTGAACGATAAAAATAACATTTTTATTGTATGTGTGAAGTATATAAAATCATCATTTTTGAAATAAATTGTTTTAACAATAAAAATCGAAACCTAGTTTGGAAGGTTTTGCTGAAAGGTACGACCTTTGTTTATTTTAACTGATTTCGACAAATAAAAGTGTTGCAAACTTATAAAAATCATATCTTTTTGCTATGTTGTCGAAATCCTGTAAAACAAAAGACACTGGGACCGTGTGGACATCTTCTACATTCTAGAAGAGACCGGATATTTTTCTGAGCCTTCTACGATTTTTGGAGGAGTGGAACCCAATGTGATAGTTCTGAATTATAAACGATATGGAATGACGATGTATAAATTATATGGCCGATGTATGAGTTATGGAAGCATTGTACACCTCATGTATAAGCGTTGTATAAGTTGTATGTGTGATGTATAAGTTATATATGAGTTGTAAAAATCATATATGCATTAAATGAAATTGAAATTGAAATATATTTATATACGTGTATATATATATATATATATATATATATATATGCTCCCCTCGTCCACAGACCATGGACGATATATATTGGTTGTGATTATTTGGATTTTGGTTGAAGTGAAATTTGGTGAATATTATGAATGGTTGATTTGATATGATTGATTGTGGTTGAAATTCCAATAGGATTAGTTTATGGGAAAATTCGTCTGTGTATGGACTAGATTATTGAAATCCCCATTGTCAAAAGCTGCGAGGCTTTAAGGTAGAGCGAGGAGCCGTACTCGGGACGGTGCCGGTTTTAACTACCCTGCCGTTATGATGCCGATACTTTCTGAAAAATCCCTGTGTTTGATTTATATTTATGTATTGAAATATATTCATGTGTTGGGAAACATATTCGTTTTTGAAATAAAATGGTTTGAACGATAAAAATAACATTTTTATTGAATGTATGAAATAAATTATTTGAATAATAAAAATAACATTTTTATTGTATGTGTGAAGTATATAAAATCTTCATTTTTGAAATAAATTGTTTTAATAATAAAAATCACATTTTTATAATATACATGAATCGCTAAAAATCTTCATTTTTGAAATAAGTTGTTTTAACAATAAAAATCAAATTTCTATAATATATACGAATTGCTAAAAATCTTCATTTTTGAAATAAATTGTTTTAACAATAAAAATCAAATTTTTATAATATATACGAAGTGTTAAAAATAATCATGTTGGAAATAAATTGTTTTGACGATAAAAATGACAATTTCATCTACATATGAAGTGTTAAAGAAAGTCGTATGTTGAAATGAATATTTGTTGGCTAAAAATATTATTTTATCAAATATATGAAATGAATATGGTTTGGAAATCGAAGAACGGATTATATATATAAAAATATAATTAAAATAAATCAAATAACGAAGCTGCAGTTCGTATTTTGAAACCGTGGTTTCAAATGATTGTACTGGGAGATCCGACCATCATATTTTCCCGAAACCGTTGGGTTTGCTTTGGAAATATCTTTCCAACGACACCAACTTTGCAAAGATCCAACGGTTGGATTGTCTGGAATGTTTAATTCAAATCTGAATGAAAACGGCGCCAGAATGGATTATATATATATATATATATATATATATATATATATAAATATAATTAAAATAAATTGAATAACGACGTTGCAGTTCGTATTTTGAAATCGTAACTTTAAACGATTGTATCAGGACATCCGACCGTTGGATTTTTCCCAAAACTGGAACCATTGGGTCCGCTTAAAGACCCAACGGTTAGATTTTCAGATATGTGTAAATCAAATTTGAAGAAAAACAGCGCTACGGCCGTGTTATGGCCTGAAGCGTCGTTTGAATAAATGGTCATATTTAAATAAATAAAAATAGCGATAAATTGTTATATATTATAAACGATATGGAATGGAAATAAACTGAATTTACTTGGTTTATAGGATATTTGATGGTTGAATGTGTTTGACGTGAAAATTACATTAATGAACTGAATTATGGATGTCAGATAATTTAACCATTGAAATGAATTGATTTGAAATTCTAAATATACGTGAATTATTGGAAAAGGCCGAGTTAATTCTCATTTCAAATAATTGATTGACGGTTAGAAGTCGAAGATATGAAGACGGTGCAAGACCGAGGATCTTCACATCGAATGGATGGCTACTGATTCCTTTGATGGGAGTTGCTGCCCTGAAGGGGTTATAGTGGTGGTTGTCCGGACATACTTGTTGATCGTTCGGATGTGCGTGGGCCTCTCTCCTGTATTGGACGTACGGGAGAGGAATAAGCTGCCTCCGGTTTCGTTCAAACCTAGAACGGACTTGTAAATGGATGAGTGACTGTCGTTGTAGATTGACAGCGTCGCATACAGAGATGCTATGATCAAAGATTTTGTTGAAAAGCAGAGCTTTGTGGGGGATGATCAAAGCACGACTTTAAATAGCTAGCTTTGTGTTTAGCGTTGTTTCGCGAGCCTCACACCCTGGTATGAGCCAGAAACAGGAGAGGACATAAGGGAGGACAGGCGTTTCCTTCTAGCTAGGAGTGATGTTTTCGGTTTTACACGCCCGGGAATTTTACTTATGTGGATGATTGATAGTGAGGCGCCTCGGTTATATCGGTAGCTACAGGGCCGATAGTTTGGTCGGTATATGATCAGTTGACGCCCCATAGGGAGGGGAAACGCAGGGTTCAGGCATTTTAATCCACTTCGTGTGGACCGGCCCTTACGATCCAGGGCTTGCCTGCGCGCTTGCCTGAGGCACAGGCTAGAGCGTCTCGAAGCGGTAAGGACGATCCCTTGCCTTGGTTCATGACGGAAATCCAAATTCCAAATACTACATTGTGCGGTTTTGATTGTATACCTATGTATGGCGACATAGTGGTATGGGGCATTTATCCCGTTTATGATTGATATTTAAGATTGAAATTGTTTTCAAAATATATAAACACTAGTAATAATATCAAATGCTTTTGTTTTATTCGTATCAAGCATATTTTGGCCATTATAAGGTAAAACTCTATCCTCCGGTTTGCGTTGCATTGTGTGATGGGAACAGAGTCTTATAATGGCTTCATTTTTATAAAAAGCATTGTGATGTTTAAATGATTTATTGGTTTTAAGCACTGGCAATCCATTGGATTAAACCCGTTCCGCGTTAGCGGCGTGGTCCTGCGATTGGCCTTATTATAAAATAAGTTAAGTAGTAGATTTCTCATACCAGTCCCATGACTAACTCGTAGTTTGTTTCACTTGCAAACTCGGGTGCCCCACTTTCTACACGGACAACCTTGTATTCAGGTTTTAGTAGGCTCTTTCTGGATAGCTATGGAGCTGAAGATGGATTCTATCATTTCTCTCTTTTTATGCTGTTCAGCTCCTGTTGTACATATTATGTTTTGATTCCGCTGTAGACATTTTATGTAAAGCTGAAACTGTATTTTGTACTAAGTATAATCCTGTATACTGTGTAACTCTGATGATTATGTTTATCCAGTGTATTCTATTGTACTTATCTGGTGTATTAATATATTTCTATTCTGCTGTTATCTGTTTATGTGTTAAATTCCAAAGATTACCCTTGCCACCGTGGAACGGGGGTTTGGGGTCGTCACAAGTTTTTTCTTTCCCTTAAAAGGAAGATGAATATCAATAGGTGTAATATAGGGGTTTACTTTGTGGAGAATAGTGTTAGAAAAAATAAGACATAAAAATAAAAGATTAACAGATTCTTTTATTTACTCTTTCGTTTTGAGCTCTGTTTCCAAAGATATCAGAGATATTGAAATAAACTTCTCTTTGTTGTGGCGTACCTGCAAAAATATATGATATATATACGTTGGTACCCACTTCCTCCGTTACGGTCCAGGAGTTAGATGGAAGGTAACCATACCCAAGAGGGTTTAATGGAACCATTAAAAATTAATTTTTCATTATTAACTACTAAATTAAAATAATCATCGATATATTTTTCTATATTTTTCCAAGTTACAGGAACCCAAATATTTAAATAACTTCTATTGGTATTTCCATTCATACTTCTAGATTTATTATAAATATCTCCAGTCATAGAAGTATTCAAGCAAAAATTGGGTCATGGATTTATTAGTGCTTTAGTACAAGCAATGTTATTTAGCTTACGGGATTTAAACAAAATTAGACACAGAAATCAAAAAAAAATAAACTATAATATCTCACAGCGGAAGTACATGGCTTTTAAATAAAATAAAATTTGCAGAAATTATTGAACCAGTGCACACATCTTCTGCAAATTTTATTTTATTTAAAAGCCATGTAATTCCGTTGTGAGATATTGTCGTTTATTTATTTTGTGATGTCAAAAAACCTTCTTGTTCTTCGAACGCTCTCAAATCAAAAATCTTCCGTGTTTGATTCTGTTTAAATCCCATAAGCTAAATAACGATCTTCCTTTACGACCGCTTCAAGTTGGTAAAAGCGCATCAAGTACTATTTCTACGATTAGTTTTATTCTTTCCTAAACCACTTTTGTCCTGTAAAGGTCGAGATCTAGATAAAATCATATTTAAATCATTTTGCCATTTACTAAATTTCGCGAACTAACTTGTACATTTTTCAAACTTGATTCCATAGTTGCGATTGACATTTTCAAAAGAAATTTTGTTATTTTTTAAATCACCAGTTTCCTTATTTAATTTAGATTTATTCCTTTTTAAATTTCTATTCTCATTTTTGAGACGAAAAATTTGAGATTCTGAATTATCTAAAGATGATTGTAATTTTTCAAAATTTTCTTTTGATTTAAAAATTTCTTTTTGCAAAATCTTATTATCAACTTTTAAAATCTCATAATCTTTAGATAATTCTAAATTATTTTTAGTTAAATCTTCATTCTCTTTTTCAAGAGACAAAATTAAAGAAGTAGAATTATTTAAAAAAATCTTTTAAAGATGTATTTTTATTTTTTAAAACATCGATTTCCTTTAAAAAGTAATTATTTTTATCTATTAGCTGCTCATTTTCTTTTCCTTTTGAAAAACAAGCTCTTCTAGGGTATTTTCAAAACATTTAGTTCGTTTTACTAAAAATGTATTTTCTTATTTTAATTTGGATTTTTCTTGCTCACAATTTTATCTTAGCTAAAATAACCATATTAAGTGTATTCAATGTTTTAAATTCTTTTAATAATTTTTCATGGTCTAAAAAACAATCTTTATATAAAGAATCTACACATACCGATTGTGATCTGACTTTAGCCATGAGACATTTGCTTGCGTGATCCTTTGATTATGCTTTGTTGCTCTTCTACTTTTTAGTGCCTTGACTAGATTTCCTCATCTCCATTTATTCTAGGATATTGTTACGATCTCTAGAATCCCAAGCTCTGATACCAAATGAAAAGATTACCAGAGAAGGATTGAGTAATATGGATCTGAGTGTATATGCGGAAGTCTTGATAATGTTATATAATGTACTTGATTTAGTTATGCAAAATAAATTTAATGAGAAAAATACTGGTTCGGAGCACCGTCCTATGTCTAGGAATTGTTATACTGGTTCGGAGCACCGTCCTATGTCTAGTCGTAGACTCCTTCTAGATTTTTCACTAAGCAACAACCCTCTCTTAACCTGAAGGAATAGGTATATATAACCCCTAAGTAGTGGGACATGGACCTGAGTACCGGAACAGTATTTCGCCTCAACAACTGAAGAGGACTTGACACACATGAGCAGCAGAACATGACTTTACACTAAAAGGAAAACTTTGTAGACTATTTGTGTTCTTTAATAACACTGATTGTCCCTTTATAGTGCACCCTTCCTATAATCCTCTCCTCGAATATATGTATGTACTGTTTAAGTATATGAAGATAAGGAAGAAATATATTGCTTGAATAGCAAGTATGAAAACACGTTCAAGCAAGTTTTCAAAATGCAGAAAATAGAATATTAGAAGAATATTTATAGATCGGATCAGAAGAGAGAAAGGTGAATTTGTTTGATGTTAGATCACCTATATATAATGAACAATAGTTGTAACTTATTTGAAGATATTCGATGAAAAGTAGTGTGTAAAACCTTTGATTAAAAGTCGTATCTCTTCACGTAAAATGGCAAATTTTTAGAAAATAGCCGTTATAGAAATTCAGTTGATTGAAGTTCTAAGTCAGTCAACTGAATATTCAACATATATATATACACATATATATATATATATATTTGTGTGTGTGTGTGCATTTGTGCATGTTGCACAAAGTTGTGCAGGTCAGCCAACTGACCTACCAGGTCAGTCGATTGACCTGACACATTTTTGTGCAATATGCATAAATTTAGTGCATGTATATATATATAACAACATTCAATATATATATTCTTTGAGGAGAGATTTTAACAATTTTCAACCAACGACTCAAGACTCAATACTTATTTTGTAGATCTTGTTTGTGGATATCCTCTTTTTGTCGTTGTATAAGTTGTTCTTTGTGTTATAAATCAAAACTATGACTCAACATGAATTACCTTGAATTATGTAAATACCTAGTTGAAGTTAATATAAAGAGACTTACTTTTTGGATATATTTGTGTTCATAAGTTATGTGCTATGCATTCTTCTTTGTGAACAACCCTATCGAATAATTTTGTTTTTATTAGGCTTCTCATCCAATTTCCCCTTTTTTCGAGGCCCTTCCGATCCAAGACATAACCAAAACTGAAAAAGAAAAAGCTTCCAATGTCTCTTTTTGTTCAAAATTGAAGGATAACCCTCTTGATTTAGAATAGTTCAAGAAATTCCAGAAACAAAGGGTTATGATGCAAAGTTTCCGGGAGCAGAGGAGGAATTTATAAGAGAAGCACATTCAATAAGAAAAGGCCTTGACTACAGTAAAGAACCTGCTGAAAATCAATCCTTCGGTCAAAATTGACAAGGACTTGCTTCGGAAGCAAGTTTCTGACCTTGTATTTCAAATAGAAAATAGTCAAGCTTCTTGCAAATCCTTAGAATTCATTCTAAATGATAATATCTTAAAATTTCCCATTTCCTCTTCTTAGGCTCCACCTGGTCTTGCCTACAACAAACCAAAGAGAAGTTGTAAAATATTTCACACATTCAATAAATCCTCTGAAGGGCCTGGATGGAGAACTTGTAAAGGAATGGGTTAAAAAAGACAAACATGAAGTTTGGAAATAATTCAAGCTCAAAGGGAAGGATGATGCCAATAATCACATTTGCGAATATGTTAACCAAGCTAAGCTCTTAAAGAAAGAAATATATAGAGTTAAGAAATGCAATGTAGAATTTGAAAGAGCAAAAAACTAGGCATATAATCGAGCACTTAAAGCTCAAATCAACTCAATTGATGATGCCAACAACATTAGAAAAAATGAAGAAATGCTCCAAAGTATACTTTAGATTGCCTTGATACACATTTCGCATCCTATGTTGTCAGAAATTTTGATAGCAAAACTTGATAAATTTTGAATTTGCTTTTGCTTTCCATTTCCTATTTGCATGTGTATAAACGTTTATTCATTCATAAATTGATTGGTTATTTGTTTAAGTGTCCTCTTTGCCTTTCAGCTTGTCTTCTTAGGTGTGTTTTTTATATGTGTCTTACATGCTTACATTTTATAAGTAAACACAATATACTGAAATCCATATTTAAGTATAATCACTTTAAAATACTTCCTTTTAGAGGTAATTACTAAGAATGATGCCTTTTTGGGCATGTTTGGAAACTGAAACTTAGATTCAGTTGCTGAAATAATGGAAATCCTTGTTTGGAGTAAAAGATTTAAATCCATCCTTAGCTTAAAATGAGACCCGAAACCTATATTCGGGTATTGAAATATTAGAAGTTCAAAAACCTTTCCTGAAAATACGAAGCATCCTTCGGCTATTTAGAAATCCCGAAACCCAGATTCAAGTATTAAAATATTAGAAGTCCGAATCCTTTTTCTGGAAATACAAAGCCTCCTTCAGTTATTTAGAAATTCTAAAACCCAAATTCAAGTATTAGAATGTTAAAAGTCTAGAAACATTTTTCTCGAAATTCGGAGCCTCCTTCAGCTATTTAGAAATCCCTAAGCCCAGATTTAGGTATTAAAATATTAGAAGCCCAGAAATCTTTTTCTAGAAATACGAAGCCTCCTTCGGCTG
The DNA here is from genome assembly GCA_030737875.1 of Allium sativum. Taxonomy (NCBI): domain Eukaryota; kingdom Viridiplantae; phylum Streptophyta; class Magnoliopsida; order Asparagales; family Amaryllidaceae; genus Allium; species Allium sativum. Next base: position 27,050 of record JASFAX010004136.1, on the reverse strand, counting down.
TATAGAAATCTCGAAACCTAGATTCAGGTATTAAAATATTAGAAGTGATCCTTATACCTTTTTCTGGAAATAGAAGCCCCATTCAGCTATCTAGAAATCCTGAAACCCAGAGCGGGAATTAATATATTAGAAGTCCATAAACCTTTTTTTGGGAAATACGAAGCCTCCTTCAGATTTTTAGAAATATGAAAAACCTGATTTGGGAATTAAAATACCTGAAGTCCATAAACCTTTTCGGAAATATGAAGCCTCCTTCAACTATTTATAAGACTTGAAAGCCATGGGAAATTGAGACTCAGGAGTCTTCTTCTGCACGATCAGGATACAAAAGCGCTTTCGATTTTGAATGGTTGTTTGCCATTTCAGTCTTTTTCTAAAGCAGATGCTTTGCATGCTTTAGGTGCTCCTTTTGAGCTTTAGTTTCCTTCTGTCGGACGAGACATAAGTAAAGGCAGAGCATGCTCAACTTTAGAGCAGTGGTAAGGTGCCTTATGCTAAAGCAGTGGCAGGGCTTGTTCTTAAAAGAACAGAGGAACGACGTTCTTCATTTGGAATCACGCATGTCTCTTGGTATTACTCGTCCCTCCTCTAGAGGGCGTCTTGACACATCAAGGACTTACGGTGCCCGGCTCATCCCCAGGCTTACCATCCTCCCTCTAAAAAGCACCTATCCTGTAGCTAACACTACAACAAATCAGTGATTTGGCAACATTAATATTTGTAAATCTCTGACACTTATAAATGTTATAAGAAACCAACATAAAAAACTGTTATAAAGCGGAATAAGTGTAGGTAAAAATAAATAATCTTGTTTATAAATGTTTGAACACAAATAAGTGTTATAATAAGCCGCTAAAAGCGTAAATAACTATGCTCTTCCGTAATTTTCCATTGTGACGCTTGTCCATTGCAGTCCAATTAATCGGCCGCACTTATTTCTATTCCAAAACTAGGGTTTTATCATCTCAAGCTTCTCCCTATATTAATGGCTCTCGACATCAACGACCTTCGGTCAAGCACCACTTATCACATAACCTAATTTATTTCGTCTCGTTTCACTCTGGTATCAAACTAAAAGAAAATGAAACCCCCAAAAGTCAGACCTTAATTTACAAACAAAGATTATTTTACCTCAATAATTGTGGGACAATAAGGAGGACGCTGGGACGTACTGTTGTAGGCAGCAGGTGCATTAGGTCTTAGGCGATATCGAAGTATGTTCTGATGGTTTCAAACGATGGGCGACAATGGAAATAGCTGGGCACTAATGGTCGATGTTGAGCCATGTGCATGATGGAGGCAGTGTGGTCTTTGGCACGGTCTTCGAGGGTGGAAGGTAAGTATGGGAACTTATGAACTTTTTTACTGTATGAGCAGTAACTTGCGGTGTTGATTTTTTTTTACATTGAGTTTACTTGGTTAAATTGGTTTGATGTTACTTTTTTTAAATTGTGCCTTCCAAATAAAAAAACACAATATGAGAAGCTATAAGTTCATAACTTGATGAGACTAGCATAACATCCAGTCCCTAAATATTGAAGTAATTCATCCTTGAAAATATGCATACAACTTATAAGAATTGAAATTCAATGTTGCATTAAAAAATAACAAATTGTGCAATGAACATTATTATTGGATTCATCTAACGAAGTTATGTAAACATTATCCATTTGTTGGTGAAAAGCAAGTTTTATCTCTGTTTTGTAAGATACATCATTTCAGGATTATCTATGTACACATCTTTAGTATTCTTATCCATTATTTTTTTAGAATTCGTATGACGAAATGCTATGCAAGTTTTCAGATCTTAGGTTTACTTTGGATTAGTTATGAGTTATCTACAAAGCAAACTTCAAATTTTGAGGATGTTTTTAAACTATGCTATTGATTAAGTTTTGAAACAACAAATTAATTGTCGATATATTATATATCGATATTTAAGTTGTTGAAAAAGGATGGTTTTATTATTCTCCATATAAAGTCCTGATGTATGATATATCATTCCAATAATGTGGTTAATATTTGACCTGTCCTATGCATATGCAGTGCAATGAAACCGTCACTATATGTTTTATATATGATATATCATTCCATTAATGTGGTTAATAGACTTGTGAATCAGTATTAGGAATCAAGTAATAAACTTCTGAATAAGTATTTGGGAATCGAATCATCCTTAAAAAGATTTGATTTGAAACAATATTTGAAACATAAGATTTTAATATTTTATTTATAATGATGTTATAGGTTTGAGACTGGCCGAAGAAGGGAAACTTAGATGGGAAACAATGGAGGATATATGGTGTAGGTTACTAATACCATACATGCATATCTGTTAATTAAACCTAAAAACATAAACTCCTATTAATTAAACCTAAAAACATAAACACCTATTAATTAAACTATACATGATATAACATTGATAGGTTTTCTTAACCCACTAATTATAACTTTTTGGATGAAACCCTAAATTTGTGTTCATTATTGGAGTTATGAAATGCGTATTCCTGTCCATGACTACTATTTCGATGATGTTGCGTTACTTAAATTGGCTATTCCAAGTTCTAATTTCGGACTTCTCGAAAAATAAGAATCATTTAAAAACTGTATGGATATACCAGATTCCAGTTACGTCTCATTCCCATCTTAACTCTCAAAATTTCTATTCATCGTTAAAAAAACATTTCATCGTGCCTTTTAATTGGCTTAACAAAGGTTGTATATTGATTACTAAGTTTAAAACCTTTAAAATTCAATTATCACATAAATAACGTTACAAAGCATTACTAAAAACATTACAAAAAGGCTTATTTCACTAGGTTAATGAAAATAACTTTAAAACTCCCAAAATCAACCCAAGTCGCTTTGAAATCATTTATTATGATTTATCAATTTTTCTTCTTCATATTTTAATAATTTTTATAAAGCAGTTTCAGTTGATTTCTAAATCGGTCACTAAACTGCACTACCGTTGTTTTTCGTGAAAATGATTTTCGATATAACTTAAAAATTATTCATCAAAATAGAAAATTTCTTTTTCCATTTGAAAGCTATTGTTATAAGCTAGAAACAATTTTTTTTAGGATAATCTGATTAAAATGTATATGTTATGGCTATTTAAAGTCTACGGTCGAAATTCGCAAACTACGGCTGTGCGACAAGCTGTATTCTAACTGTATTTTACATTTATACTAAAAATAATCCGATTCACTTCAAAATAATTTAGAAAACACTTTAAAACATATATAAGACCTTTTCAAAACAATATTTCCAAATTTCAACTTTTATTTCAAATATTCATTTTTTAATTAATATTATATTATTATTTAATTATTAATAGATTGTTATTTTTAAAAATTAATCTTTTGAAGATCAAACTTTCCAAAAATTAATTTAAATAATATATAAGCTTAAAAGAACAAAAGGTTTGAGTTAAAACACTTTCTATGTACCCAAACTGAACTTCACTTTCAAAATCGATTTAATTTCCATCGGTTAAACATAAATACACTATTTGACGTCAAAACCGTGTTTACCAAAATTTAACCTTTACAAAAGTTTCTCAAAACCATTTCAAGATCATTTCTATCCAATCTCGGATATAAATAATCAACTTTCATTTTTTCACTATATTTTTATAAATAAAATATTCATTTTCATTATTCGATAATTTTGAGATTTAACTAGTATCCGAATATCCCCATACATGTGTGTGATATGTGTGAAATGAACTAGCGCATTACGCCATAAACGGCCTAACGCAACACAAAAAAATTGTTGGTACATGCCCAAAAAATGTTGGCATAGGTCTTTGGCAATGTCTTTTGGGTGATGCAATTTTCACCGTTGCTGCAGACCTCAAAGACAACATTATGACTATCTATGGCAACACAACAAATATTGTTACATTAGAACCCTATTTGGGTCTATAGCAACATCCTTAGGTGTCTGTAGCAACATCCAAAAATGTTACTATAGATATTAATTATTTATATATTTTGTGGGACCCACAATGTGGGGCCTATTGGGCCTATGCCCCAACCTAATCCAATCCCTACGACAACACATTGTATGATTATTGCAACATTATTTCAGCAACATTTATAAACCGATGGAAACACTATATTAAAGCTACTGCAATACGGTATTTTATTCAAATATTTATTTTATTTCAATATTTCAAATAATACAAATTTTCTGTCACCACTATTGTACATTCAGTGATATATTACACAATCATTCATATTTACATACATTCCTTGTAACACCCCGTGTATTCTATAACTGTGGAATTAACAAATTAAAGTGTAATTAATTTGAAATCAAAGAACTAAGGGAAACGGGATACGCCATTGCGTTCGTCTCGGAAAAATACGCGAAATAGAGTCCGAGTTTTCGAAAAACGAAGTCCGTATGAAGAAGATATAGCCTCCGGAAGTTTCTGAATTAAGTTTAAAATTCGAACAGAATGAAACAGTTTAAAATTAAAAACCGGGCCCAATTGGCCAGGGCGGGAAAAATCCCGCCTGATGCACCCAGGTCGACTGGGCTGTCGACCTGGTCTAACCAGGTCGACAGGGCTGTCGACAAGGCTGTCGACCTGGTCTAACCAGGTCGAACCCAGCCCAACCTGGCTAGCCTATTCTCTGTTAGTCGATTTTCTGTAGTTTGCTTGGTCATTAGGGCTAGGTGGCAGGCTCTAATTGGTCTCTCTTTCGAATGAATGGCTACGATCAATCCAAGCAACATCAATGGTCCTAATCAGTTCATAAACTCTATAAAATGACCCTAGACTCTACCTAGGTTTCTTACACAATTCTCTAGCCTCCATTGCTCTCTTCTTCTAAAAAAATAAATAAAAATGGCGTCGCTGCTCTGCTGGAATTAAAACTAGAAGATAATCAACATCAGCCTAAGCAACTCAATTCAAACTAGAGATTAAAGTTTCTGCAAAGATTCTACAACAAGTTAAAGTTCTTTCTTTAATCCAATCAAGGCAAGTACAGTTATTCTCCGCTATAAACGTTAATTATAATTTTGATATGCATTTAAAACTGAGTTTGAGGTTGTATATATATTCTCTTCTGTTGGATCTGTTTTCTGTGACTGTTCTGTATTCCTTTCTTCTTTTCTGTTTCTATAGCCAGGCTACCACGAGCCTGTGCCCAATCTCATAAAGAGATTAACGTATGAACGCGAAATTTGGGACAATTAATGAATGATGCGAAATTTGACAAGACTAAATTGAATGTATGACTTTAGGTCTGAGGCATAAAATATATTGGACATGTGACTTGGGATTGGATGCATAAATTTGACTATGAACATGTAATTTATGCATGTTGTATGCATAGTTATGTTGTAATTTAGATCTGTAATTAATTAGAAAAATAAGCATATGTTATAAACTAGTTTTAGACCTATGCATATTCTGTGATAAAAGAAGAAGAGGAACCACTGTAAGATTACATATGATTTGAGACTTTGAACAAAATGCATATAAAAGTCAAGATTTGATTTTTTAGAAGATATGATTTAAAGATTTAGATTGTTGGGTATAGTTTGCATAATGATTCATGACTTAAAAAGAAGAAGATATGGAAGCTTAGGTGTAAAAGATTTGCATTAATTAGGATATCTATTATTGTGATTACACCTAAATAGGGATTTTTGGATATATGGCATGCATTGGAATTAATGGTTATATTTGGTATAATTTATATGTGAATCTGCTGTAAAATGCTAGTTTAACAAAAATTGGAACATATGTTATAGGGTAAATTATGTCCATATTCTGCGCTATGTAAATGTATGCAAACATGGAAGTATATGATCATATTGTGAATCATGACATTATTTAGGCATATGAACTTAGGCCTAATTTATGGTTAGGCAAGGCATGTAAATAGAACCTTTAGAAATATTAAATTTGCTAAATCTGCTAATTTGCCAAGTTGCCTAAACTGCTAGTTTTGTTATATTGCCTAGACTGCTAATTAGATTGAAATGCCTAATCTGTTAAATTTGTCGGTTGAAATGCCTAACCTGTTATATGCCAAAATCTGCTAAGTTGCTAAATCTGTTAAATCCGTTAAGTCATATAAAATCTGTTATCTGCTATGTTGATATAATCATCCTGTTATTGATATAATCTGAATTGGCATATATATTGGGCGTGCGCATAAACGGTAAATTATTAATTAATTGGCCGTAAAGATAAACATGGCTAACTCGAGGTTAGAATGAGTTTGCGGCGTAAATCTGCCCGGAACCGCCCGGCACATCCAGTGGCCGCAAACAATAGGTTCTAATGTGAGAAGTTAGTCATAACATGCGTAAGACACGAGGTTAGGTCTGGCTTGTGGCAGAAGTCTGCCCGGAACCGCCCGGCATATCCAGCGGCCACAAGCTACCGACCTAATGTGAGAGGTCTGTGCATTAATAATTAATTAATGCAAATCTAAGATAAGAATGACGTCTAAAACGTATTGGGGAAAATAGGGTTAAACCAAAGGGATTAATAGATGTAGTAAAACCCGTCCATGAATCTATAGGCCCAATACAAAGTTAGACAAATCTGAAAAATCTGTACATCTGACCTGTTAGTCTGAAAACTTGTTAACTTAATTTGTGAATTAGTAAACCTGAATTCTGTATGTCTGAACTTGTAAACAAGTTAATCTGAAATCTGTTAGTCTGGGGACACAAGGTTAGGAGGGGAATTACTTGTGTCATCTGTTGTTTGGGACCCATATTAGTCAGTAACCCTTTCTGGTATCAAAACTTTGACCCAACAGTAGGTAGGGTCCGGGCACGCTTACTGAACTAATTATAAGTGGTTCATTCTGATAATGGCGAGGGGTGTTGATGGTGCGTTCCAACCGGGTCATGTGCGTGCATGGATCCCGGTCTGCCTCTGAGGATGTAAGACGCCGTGACATCTGTAAATAGGTCTGTGCCAATTGGTTGTCACTTTAGGGAGTGATACACCCTACTGTGGGGCCGACACAGGATATTTATGTATTAGGGAGCCGATCGCTTGGGGTAGGGTTTTAGGGTACGCTTAGTTCTGTCTGTTTCTGTTGGTACCGTCTGTTTCTGTTGGGTGGTAACACCTGTCTGTTTCTGTGTGGTACCGTCTGTTCGGGTGGTAAAGGCCCATTACTAGTGTACACCTAATTCCACATTCTGTCTCCATAGGGATAAATCTGTTTCTTCTTCTGTCTGTTTCTGATCGGGTAGTAAAGGCCCATTATTAGCATTCTGTTTCTGTTAAAGTATTCTGTACCCATTCCTGCTTCAATTTAGACATTAGGGTGACACCTAATTCTGCTATACTAGTATTAGTGCAGAGAAGTGTAAAACAATAGTTTATATCATTCTGTTTTTCTGTTATATCTGCTACACCTGTTATAGTTATCTCACATCCAGTTTTATGTTCATATCATATTATTATTATCTGTTCATATGCTGAAAGTCACTGGACTTGCCAGACTTTTTGTCTGACCCTTGTTGTTTCGCCTCCTTTCTTCCGTTTCCCCCCCAGGTTATCCAAGGAGGGAAATACTTTAGCTTGATCCGGATTTCTCTTTGCTTGAAGTGCTTAAAGTATGGCTTGGCTCTGTATAGCTTCCGTTCCATGGGGATTATGATTTTAAACTATGCATTTTGAAGGCTTTTGTACAAGACTGATATTTTGTACTTGAATTCTGAAATTGAAAGGATGTAACCATATTAATTTCTGTTTCCGTTGTAATAAAGTTAAAAATTTTCAAGTACTGTTTTATCTGTCTTGTAAGTTTCTGTTTAGTTTACTAAAATGCTCCACCAAAGTTAAGGCATTCCCTTTGTGAGTGACCTTAACGGAGGTGGGGTGTTACATTCCTCACTACACTGTCACTCGATTCACTCATATACAGACTCATTGACACTCTCTGACACGGTTTTTAACTAATTCCATACATCCATCTACACAAGTGCAATTTAATGGCTGTGAGCTATGATATCAGCTTATATATATTCACAGATACAAAGCAATCAGAGTGGTATTATTTAAGGTATTGTCTACTTTGTATGTCCAAAGCAAGAACTTCAATTTAAACAACATAATCAGTGGAGTACCATTTGAAGGTTAAAGAGGCAGTGAATGAATAAAGTATAAAACTGAATCCAAAATAGAAAAGGCACAACACTAGATTTTTTGCAGGAAATGATGAAACCACTCGCAGTATAAAATTTATGCTAGAAACAAAATATCATATTTTTGATCATCTGAGAGCAATAACCTACAGAAATATCAATATTATTGACATTCAACCAATGCTTCATATCTGGCTTATCTACTAAGTGTATTGAAAGTTATATGCGCATTAAGATACTTTGGTGAATGTAATCAGTTTTGCATGACTGTTTTCAATTCTAAACAAGGTTAATGAAAGCTTAGTCGTATTAAGGAACCTAGAAAATAAGGAGTCTGATGCATAATGTTTTCTCAGAGCATTGTCCAAACAATCTGAGGAAGTTATCGGAAAGCTATCGGAAAAGATAATAAATATACATGGAAGGGGGGTGCAAGGATTTCTCTATCCATATTATATAGGGACGAAGCTAGGATCTTGATAAAGTGGGGAGGGGGGCATTTATAATGAATATTTCAGGAAACATAACAAAAATTACAACAACAACCAAAAAATAAAAAAATACATGATTTGCTTGTCGGCCTTGAAAAACATGAACCAAAGGAGGACTTGAAAATCAAAAATCAAAAGAAGCTTGTCAATTACCTGCAAGAATATGCATCTTCACATTATTACAAGGGTACTTAAACAGCTTTAGAGTAACGTTAAATTACCAAAATGTCCGCATACATATTTGACTTGACGAAAATCCAAACAACTAGAATATCATAATATCAAAATATGAATTAATTTTTGCATAACATCAAAACAAGAACATCAAAACATTCTTTTTCACTTACTGCTTCCATTAACATCTGAACGTCAGGTTCTCCTTGAATCCTTCTATTCCTTCTACAGGTAAATGCTCAGCTATACAACGCATACAAGAGAATATATCAGTTGTGATATTAAGGCTCTAATCTTTCATAATGTTGTCAAAGGTTCAGAGCTAATTACTCGCAGTGCTTTCTTTTTGACCAGTATCATTTATAGAAGTCACCTACCCAAAATGGGGGAAGACACACAACAATATGTATAGTATCACCCCAGCACTCCATACATCTACTTCAGTTCCATAATTTCTTTTTCAGAACTTCAGGCGCCACTTAATATGGACTTCCAAGTTGGATTAGTATAGCGGAATTAACTCATAACATTGCATTGACCTAGAAATAGAAAATTAAAATCATAAAATAATTGCCTTAATTTGAAAATAAGACCGAATGTACCTGGAGCTAGAACTGGAAGTATACAGAAGTAAATGAACCAGCTACAGCAAAGTGAAAGGAAAGTGCATAAGCTAAAGTGTAAATTGAGTACACAAAATGTTGAAAAGTCAGTTTAGTAGAAATGTTGAAAAGCGCATAATTTCTCTATCCATATTAAAACATGGAAGTAATGGAAGGATGTCTTTATCGACAGCCATAATATTTTTACCAGAAAAAACAGATTTAAGAGCAGCATGTTTCAATTAGAATGTTACATGTATAATCAAGATATGGTTTTACATGCCTATCTCGATGTCAAGTGCACAAATGTCATGAAAACAGTTTCAAGTGCACAAATATCGCAAGTGCATGCATAGAGCACAAGTGCACAAGGTTACTGGTGCGAAACTCAGGTTCAACAAGTGTTTCAACAAAGTGCATCACCAATAACAGGTTCAACAAAGTGCACATGAGCAAACATATATGCACATGAGCAAGACATGAACAATGTGCAGCATGTTTCAAAACCGAACAAAATTATTAAAAAAAATTGTACTTCATTACTTGAAAACTGTACTTAATAAACAAATGTATATATACCTGAATCTTATGACGAAGTTGGGCGAACGACTTTGGACCAGCGGCTTGTTTTCTAGCCTCTCCTCATCAGTCTCTTAAGCTTTATAATAAGTTGTTTTTATGCGACTCTTGTTCCCTCTTCCCCATTCTATACAAAATGGTATACGAAAATAAATTAAGTATGAAAATCAAAATAACTTACAAGCTGTCAAGCAATTAAAAAGTACTAAATTAGTTATGAAAATCAATAGTTAAGGAAATCACCCCTTAAGTAAGAACCAATACATAAATAAAAGTCACATGATTAAATTTGCTACATAAGAATCAAGAGGCAGTTTCCTCTATCATGCTAGGTGGAATGAAGATTTGTGTTGTTGGGACATCATCTTTATACTACTTAACATCACTAGCTTGATTTCCTATTCCATAACCACATTGAATACCATGAAAAACTTGATCATCTTCGTTTCCATTTTCCTTTTTGACATCACACCAGTCCCTCGGTAGTTTCTTGATAACATTATAAAGTGCCTTATCAGTTGGATCTTATACATAAATGTAACAACTGGAAATTTTCGACTCCTCGAGAGTCGAAAATTCCGCGACGTTAGTGAAAGAATTTAGAAGGTGAGAAAGAAAAGATAGAACTAATAGAATAGAAGAAGAAGAAGAACATCAGAATCATCAGAGAAACACGAATCTCACAGCGGAACGAATAACATATAATATATAACATAGCTTTGAAGTAAACAGTTATATATATACAATAGCACTTATCAGAGTACAACACTTACAACACAGCGGAAATAACTATAGCTATAAAATCTTGCAGCCTCCTGCTCCAAGCTCTCCAAGTATATCTGTAAATCCCGACTACTTGACTGCCCGTACAAATTTAGGCACCCAAGAGTTTAGGGAAAACAACAAAGTAAACTCCGGGTCAGTCATGGGACTGGTATGAGTAAAATAGTTTAAAACAGGTATAGGATATCTCATAAGACCACGCCGTGAATACGGAACGGGTTTTTCCCTTATGAGTATCTGAACAACTTTGACAAGCAATATGATTGTGATATTATAATAATGTCTAAGTACAAATAGGTATGAATCTAGCAGAAACGCTTGCATCTCACGTTCTACATACATAGTATAAAATCATAAACCGCAGGGCGCTTATCGGAGAATGGATTCCAACAGACAAGGTATGGGAGCACCTTCTGAATAGTGTACTCTAGAGGTGATACACTCAGGGTTCAACAAGAACGTCTTGCAACCCGGCCACACATGACCGCTCACTCATTTAGCTTGAGTGTCGCGAATATATTGCCACCACGGTTGTAGGCCATCAAACCGTCATCCGAAGATACAGAATCAAAAAGAAGTATAAATATGAATATTCTCTAGATCGGTGACAATACACCCTGCTTGGGGATGACCCAACTAGCTATGCTTCCTAGCCCAACTTTTGTTACTTCCCGGTGTGAGGCTAGAAGCTACGTCTATCTTCAGAACATCTGATCACCATTCACTTTGAATGCCACATCGTCATACCCGCCAAATCACAAATTGACTTATCCAAAAATAACACGGGTATATAGCTAAGAGAAACGAATTCCTCCGCCACCAAACGTGAATACATTTGAACAGATCAACTTACGCGATCCATTGGATATACTCTGTCAGACCTTCTTCCATATACGTTGTCCTGGAACTGGACAAACCGAAGGCACTATTCAGTATATCCATCTTAGTCACTGTTATCTAAGACTTATACAACAGCCCTTGCACTTTACTCCGTCTTCAATTTAGCTTTGGCAGATATTGCTCGCAACGCTTATGCCAATACAGAGTGGTTCTTTGGATAATAATTCAACCGGTCTCTCCATATTAACAACGTTAAAATGGTAAAAACTTTGATAGTCTGTGATTCAACTATCAAATGAAAACATGTCGATGTACAAACAACGATCTTATTTCCAAATGGAAATTCGATCGATCAATCATCATATGTTCATATTTCCTTATTTCATATATTTAGAAAATATATGTTATTAATCATTGGAAAACATTTCCATAGCTTATTTTCACATCACTATTATTTCGCAACTATCAGTCCCTAACTGTAACTAGTATGAGAACAATTCTCTAAGTATCAATCCGGAAGGTCGAAACAAACATCAGATCGTCACTTAGAAAACCGTTCAACTTACCCTCTCCAGTTAGTTTCTGAATTTGCTTAACTCTATTTCTTAAATTCTTATCATGAAAACATTTCATTTTCTATGTTTAGAAAACATATCTGATTATATTTGGAAAACGTTCCCAAAACTCATTTACGGATTTCAAATGAACGTTGTATAAAACATCGTTACGCTTAATCCAATAATCGCTTATTACTCAACTATATTTCAAATCAATCTTTTCTATTGAACCACAACTATTCCTTTGTCAATTCTGAAGTCAATCAAGTTGGGGTATAATTACCTCTCAGACCTTAATTGAACAACGTCCTTTACTGTGAAATAGATGAAGCTCACCACTCACTTTTTCCAATCATCTGTTTACGCAAATTCTCGGATTCAGGTTACGAATCCACTTCTTATATGACAACGTTTGATTTTAACTATAACGTTATAATTCCTACCTCTAAAATATCTAACCTAAATTATAAATTTATTTCCTAACTCGAATAATTTAACAGACACCTAATTTCTAAATCAATAACTGAATCTTGATTTAAACCCTGGAAAGTAAATAGTACTTTCCCGAATTCGCTATAATCGAATTCGACGTATAACTCTCTTTCGAGTAATCTCTATTCGATTAACTCTCCCTTTTTAATAACTGATATTCGATAAACTCTATTTCGATTAACTCCTATCGAATAACTAATATTCGAATAACTCTTCTTAGTTGGCTCTATTTCATTAACTCTTATCGAATAACAAATATTCGATTTTCTTAAATGTGTCAATTCTTATCGAATAACTAACATCCGATTTAACTTAAATGGATTTACTCTTATCGAATAACTTATTCGATTAACTCAACTTGATTTCCTTAACTCGATTATCTCAACTCGATTTCTTAACTCGATTACTTAACTCGATAAATCTTAACTCGATTACTTAACTCGATAACTTAACTTAACCCAAATCGATTAACTCAACTCTAATTGATTAACTTAATTTGATTTACTCCTTCGAATAACTCATTCGAATAACTTAATTGATTAACTCCTTCGAATAACTTACCTTCGAATAGCTAATATTCGATTTACTCTAACTCGATTAACTTAATTCTAATCGATTTACTCCATTTCGATTCAACTTAATTCAAATCGATTAACTTAACTCAAATTGATTAACTCCTTTCGAATAACTAAATTCGATTTAACTCTCCTCGAATAACTAAATTCGATTAACTCAAATTGAATAACTAATATTCGATTTACTCTTACGTGTTTAACTCTATTCGAATAAGAAATTCGAATCACTCTAATGTGTTTAACTCTATTCAAATATTTATTTCGAATAACTCATTTCGAATAACTAACTTCGATTAACTCCTTTTTACTTTACTCGAATAAATCATTTCGAATAACTAACTTCGATTAACTCCTTTTTACTTTACTCGAATAACTATATTCGATTAACACCTTCTTTCGAATAACTATATTCGATTAACTCTTCGACTAACTCCTTTGGATTAACTAACTTCGAATAACCAATTTTCGATAGCTACTCTTCGAATAAATAATATTCGGTAACTCTTCTCAAATGAATAACATTTGATTTCTCCACTCGAATAAACTATATTCGATTACTCTTCTCTCGAATACACTATATTCGATAACTCTACTTCGGATAAGTGATATTCGACAACTCTACTCGATTAACTCTACTTGGATAGCTCTAACTGATCAACTCTAACTGGTTAACTCAACTGGTTAACTCAACTGGTTAACTCTAACAGATTAACTCTAACTGGTTAACTCTAACTGGTCAACTCAACTGGTTTAACCTAACTGGTTAACTCAACTGGTTAACTCTACTGGTTTAACCTAACTGGTTAACTCTACTGGTTTAACCTAACTGGTTAACTCTACTGGTTTAACCTAACTGGTTAACTCGTTTTGATTAACTGAACAAATCCACTTAGTTTAACTTAGCTAATTCACGTTGATTAACTCTAACCGATTCACTTAGTTTAACTCAACTAATTCACTTCGATTAACCACTTAGTTAACTTAACAAATTCACTTCGATTAACCACGTAGTTTAACTTAACTAATTCACTTCGATTAACTCGACCAATTCACTTGGTTAACTCCTATTTATTTAACAAATAAATATCTCCTTTAGTTTAATTCTATTTATTTAATCTCTAAATAAATATCCTTTATATTTCTTTTAACGAATATAATTCCTTTATATTTTGATTAACAAATATATCCCCTTATATTCGATTAACATATATATCCCCTTGTATTTGATTTACAAATATAATTCTTTTATATTTGTTTTACCAACTATATTCCTTTATATTCAGAATCCTTTTTCTTGTATATATATATATATATATATATATATATATAATCCCTTGATTTTATATAAATAAACTATTTTCAAAATATACTTTGAAAACCCCTCTCCTACATTCTGGTATTTCTCATGGTATTTAACACACCATATAACAACGATAAATATCGTCCCACCACACATAATTACACAGATTATATACATCACATTATATATCACAATATAAAAATCACAGTAAAATAACTGTTGAGGAATCCAGTTGGATTCCTCCAACCTGTTTCCCTGCACCACAGATGTTAGACAATACAACAACATCGATTTCACTTCACTGTGAAATATTCTGATAGCAGAATCAACATATGACTATTTAACGGTTTATATATATACGTAAATATACATATATAAAATCTCTACTAACTGACTAGCAGTTCAATCAAACAGTCAACACACGGTCGAACAGTCAAACAGATAATATTTTAACAGTTCTAAGAATACAACGTGAAAATAAAACTGTTTAGAGTGTGTGAGATTTACTCACATTTGGACGATCATCGTCAATGACGATAACCATCGCTTGGTTCAGACAATTTATTTTGCTATAAATTGTGACGGACTCCAATTGACTCGCGGTCAGTCTCATTGTGTTCCTCCCGTCCATACGATCCCAACGGATCAAACCGTTCGTGATTCTGTCACCGTATGATGAAGTTACGATCCTTAGAAGTTAATATATATTTAAATTTTAAATAACTTAAGTTAATTTCTAATCGGGCCTCACCTTGCAAACTTGGCCCAAGCCTATCCCTTTAAACCCAAACCCGCTGATACTCCTTCTTCCGCAATACCGAATCACGCTCCAGTAACATATCCACGGCCATTTCCTCATTTCGATCTCCCCTTCCTCCATGATTTCTCAACCGAAAATCAAAACAAAACAACCAACGTGTCTCTCTTCGGATGTTCTTCCATCTCCATACGAAAATACCCCGTCCGCACCTCATTTGCTCAGCGCGACCTCGATAGTGCTGGAAGCCCACACCGTAGACGAGCGACAACAATTTGGGCGGAAATCATCAGAGATGATGGCACAAGTGCGGTTTTGCTTACTGAACCCAAATCCAATATTAAATCGAACCAACAATGATTGGAAAACCAATTTCCTAGCCCTAGTTGCGACTGTCAAAACCGAGCACCCTTAAACTGACGTCGAGCTCGATGAAATTCCCACCAGCGTGAAGAGAATTAAAGCAGGAGTTCCAAGATGTTTGTTTTGCAATTAAAGGAATTTTGTTTGATTTTACATTGATTTTTCTTTTGGGATTTTTCTACTTTGGAACTTTCTGCTGTGATGGTTTATACGGTATATATGCTACTGTCGGGTAGGTAGCTTCTGTGGCTGCAAACAGATGATGCGTGGCCTTCAAATTGGCCAAGCAAAATGTTAGGATATTTTATTTGTTGGTTTTCTATTTTATTTTATCGAATTTATAATCGTTCTTGGTCCTTAAAAATCCCTGTGACCATATACGATGCCCAAAAATCACGAAACTGGGCGTGTAGCTAGAGTTCGACATTACGGTCCCAACGAAACTGGTTTCGTCGAATTCCGACTTCGTATGTTCACACAGTGTATTTTTAACTGTCAGAAAACTGACTATTTCTCACTCTAAAAATCCGTGCGGTCGCACCCTGACTCTAAAAATCACGAAACTTGGAATCTAACAACTATTTGACATTGCGGATCCAACAAAACTGGTTTCGTCGAATTCCGACTTCGTATGCAAAAGTGGCTATTTTTCAAAGCTCTAAATAGCCTATTTAAATATATAAATATATTTAAATATTAATTACTTAAAATTAATTATTATCGTCTGTATTCACAGTGTAATGCCGTACAGCTCTAGACTATTCCTGTATGTATTTACAACTCTATATTACATCGTCAGAGTTATATCGACGGTCGATTTCTATTTAAATCCCTATTTAAATATAATTAAATCGTTATGGTTAGGGCGCTGCATTTCTGATAATTTGATTTGGACGTAACTCAAAATCCACACGACGAAATCCCGATCTCTCTCTTCCACTAGAAAGATATACTCCACCAGCTCCATACGTTTCTTGTTTCACAGAAATCCGATTAAAAATGGACCCTGTATACTCAGTTGAAGTCTAAATCGCCAAATAGCGAACTACCGCATCGTTACGCGCTCTATTCTAATTATAATATAATTAATACGTTTTAACGTCGATTATTAAATCGATTCGTTATTCAAATTCAATTCTAAACTGAATTAAATATTTTAGCTGATCCAATTCACACCGTATTGTGAATTCGGTGATTTCCGATTATTTCCACATTATAATATATTATTATATTATTTATTTTAATTAAATATTTAATATTATTTAATTCAAGTCATCGATATCGCCCAATCGATATTTAATAATTAAATAAATTAATTATTCGACAGCTAACAAAACGCGCCATTACAGACTTCCCCACTTAAAATAATTTCGTCCTCGAAATTGCTAAGTTAGAGGTTGACCCTATATATTGGAACTCCTAAGATTGGTTTACCCCTTATTTCTGATTTCAACCGAACCAATTAATATCGACTGAAATATTTATTCTTCCGACAAACTAAAATTTTCAAAAATTCTGAAAATTTTCTAACACTTTAAATTTTGGGAAAATTTCGCCATAACCTCCTTTGTACAGCCCTATCGGTAAAACCACAACTCGCCTCTCTAGGCCATCTCCAACCCAAAAGAAAATCAAACAGCCAAGCGGCTTGCCAATTCGGCTCATAAATCTCATGCTTATATCAAAAATAAACTTGTACCTTTTTGTCGGGCATATCAACTCTTATCACTTTCACCTGTTATCAACCCAACATATACCAATGTCATCTCAATCCAACCTTCAACTCAAACACTTGGTTCTATCCAAGTTATTCTATTCAAACTCCAATATCAGATTTCAAACTCTTAACCCATCAACTTAATTCCAATCCAGATTATTCTCTAACCAAATCCTGATTTATTTAACTTGGTTCAAGTTTAAATTCCAAGGTATTTATTCACTTATGTCTTCTCAATCCATTTAACTTTATTAGTTAAATTTTTAATTCCAGCATTCAAAATTCCTGGGTTTATTTCAAATCAATTTCAAACCATAACACCAATTCAAAACTTTTGAATTTCTAAACAACTTGTTTTCCTCAACACCATTTGAAAACAAAACCATTGGTAGTAATCCGCCACTTAGAAACTCAAAAATTACACCGACGATGTATCGATCCATCCTCGGAATTATTTTCCAGTCATCCAGGTGAGTTCAATACTATATTTATTTTGAATTGAAAAACATTTTCAAAATCTCCCAGGAACTTAAAATTTCCTTATTTTAAATACCAAATTCTGATTTAAATTCATATTTAATTCAAACTATTTCATATATTACATTCATATGAATTCTGATTGGTCATTTATAACCATTTCACCCTTTTATAATCTTATTCGATTATAATAACAATCAACACAATCAATATACTGTAATAATTTCAAGATATATATTTCTTCTATAAACAAATATATTTTGGGAAAAATTATTTCATTTACCCTCTTTCAAAACATACCATGACGGTTCATCGTATTCGAGTGTTTAGTAACCCTTATCGATACAGTGGATCAAACTGATCGACCAGAATTCATAAGCCACTCAACCAATAAATCTCCACAATATAAAACCATTTTATATTGAATAACAATTACGCGCTCATATATATACACTCAAACTCAATCTAGGATATTACTAATCCCATCTCTATCGAGTTATGCCACAGAGCCAAGGTAATCACTTAACTTAAGCTCTGATACCAACTGTAACGGCTGGAAATTTTCGACTCCTCGAGAGTCGAAAATTCCGCGATGTTAGTGAAAGAATTTAGAAGAGAAAGAAAAGATAGAACTAATAGAATAGAAGAAGAAGAAGAACATCAGAATCATCAGAGAAACACGAATCTCACAGCGGAACGAATAACATATAATATATAACATAGCTTTGAAGTAAACAGTTATATATATACAATAGCACTTATCAGAGTACAACACTTACAACACAGCGGAAATAACTATAGCTATAAAATCTTGCAGCCTCCTGCTCCAAGCTCTCCAAGTATATCTGTAAATCCCGACTACTTGACTGCCAGTACAAATTTAGGCACCCAAGAGTTTAGGGAAAACAACAAAGTAAACTCCGGGTCAGTCATGGGACTGGTATGAGTAAAATAGTTTAAAACAGTATAGGATATCTCATAAGACCACGCCGTGAATACGGAACGGGTTTTTCCCTTATGAGTATCTGAACAACTTTGACAAGCAATATCATTGTGATATTATAATAATGTCTAAGTACAAATAGGTATGAATCTAGCAGAAACGCTTGCATCTCACGTTCTACATACATAGTATAAAATCATAAACCGCAGGGCGCTTATCGGAGAATGGATTCCAACAGACAAGGTATGGGAGCACCTTCTGAATAGTGTACTCTAGAGGTGATACACTCAGGGTTCAACAAGAACGTCTTGCAACCCGGCCACACATGACCGCTCACTCATTTAGCTTGAGTGTCGCGAATATATTGCCACCACGGTTGTAGGCCATCAAACCGTCATTCGAAGATACAGAATCAAAAAGAAGTATAAATATGAATATTCTCTAGATCGGTGACAATACACCCTGCTTGGGGATGACCCAACTAGCCATGCTGCCTAGCCCAACTTTTGTTACTTTCCGGTGTGAGGCTAGAAGCTACGTCTATCTTCAGAACATCTGATCACCATTCACTTTGAATGCCACATCGTCATACCCGCCAAATCACAAATTGACTTATCCAAAAATAACACGGGTATATAGCTAAGAGAAACGAATTCCTCCGCCACCAAACGTGAATACGTTTGAACAGATCAACTTACGTGATCCATTGGATATACTCTGTCAGACCTTCTTCCATATACGTTGTCCTGGAACTGGACAAACCGAAGGCACTATTCAGTATATCCATCTTAGTCACTGTTATCTAAGACTTATACAACAGCCCTTGCACTTTACTCCGTCTTCAATTTAGCTTTGGCAGATATTGCTCGCAACGCTTATGCCAATACAGAGTGGTTCTTTGGATAATAATTCAACCGGTCTCTCCATATTAACAACGTTAAAATGGTAAAAACTTTGATAGTCTGTGATTCAACTATCAAATGAAAACATGTCGGTGTACAAACAACGATCTTATTTCCGAATGGAAATTCGATCGATCAATCATCATATGTTCATATTTCCTTATTTCATATATTTAGAAAATATATGTTATTAATCATTGGAAAACATTTCCATAGCTTATTTTCACATCACTATTATTTCGCAACTATCAGTCCCTAACTGTAACTAGTATGAGAACAATTCTCTAAGTATCAATCCGGAAGGTCGAAACCAACATCAGATCGTCACTTAGAAAACCGTTCAACTTACCCTCTCCAGTTAGTTTCTGAATTTGCTTAACTCTATTTCTTAAATTCTTATCATGAAAACATTTCATTTTCTATGTTTAGAAAACATATCTGATTATATTTGGAAAACGTTCCCAAAACTCATTTACGGATTTCAAATGAACGTTGTATAAAACATCGTTACGCTTAATCCAATAATCGCTTATTACTTAACTATATTTCAAATCAATCTTTTCTATCGAACCACAACTATTCCTTTGTCAATTCTGAAGTCAATCAAGTTGGGGTATAATTACCTCTCAGACCTTAATTGAACAACGTCCTTTACTGTGAAATAGATGAAGCTCACCACTCACTTTTTCCAATCATCTGTTTACGCAAATTCTCGGATTCAGGTTACGAATCCACTTCTTATATGACAACGTTTGATTTTAACTATAACGTTATAATTCCTACCTCTAAAATATCTAACCTAAATTATAAATTTATTTCCTAACTCGAATAATTTAACAGACACCTAATTTCTAAATCAATAACTGAATCTTGATTTAAACCCTGGAAAGTAAATAGTACTTTCCCGAATTCGCTATAATCGAATTCGACGTATAACTCTCTTTCGAGTAATCTCTATTCGATTAACTCTCCCTTTTTAATAACTGATATTCGATAAACTCTATTTCGATTAACTCCTATCGAATAACTAATATTCGAATAAATCTTCTTAGTTGGCTCTATTTCATTAACTCTTATCGAATAACAAATATTCGATTTTCTTAAATGTGTCAATTCTTATCGAATAACTAACATCCGATTTAACTTAAATGGATTTACTCTTATCGAATAACTTATTCGATTAACTCAACTTGATTTCCTTAACTCGATTATCTCAACTCGATTTCTTAACTCGATTACTTAACTCGATAAATCTTAACTCGATTACTTAACTCGATAACTTAACTTAACCCAAATCGATTAACTCAACTCTAATCGATTAACTTAATTTGATTTACTCCTTCGAATAACTCATTCGAATAACTTAATTGATTAACTCCTTCAAATAACTTACCTTCGAATAGCTAATATTCGATTTACTCTTACTCGATTAACTTAATTCTAATCGATTTACTCCATTTCGATTCAACTTAATTCAAATCGATTAACTTAACTCAAATTGATTAACTCCTTTCGAATAACTAAATTCACTTTAACTCTCCTCGAATAACTAAATTCGATTAACTCAAATTGAATAACTAATATTCGATTTACTCTTACGTGTTTAACTCTATTCGAATAAGAAATTCGAATCACTCTAATGTGTTTAACTCTATTCAAATATTTAATTCGAATAACTCATTTCGAATAACTAACTTCGATTAACTCCTTTTTACTTTACTCGAATAACTCATTTCGAATAACTAACTTCGATTAACTCCTTTTTACTTTACTCGAATAACTATATTCGATTAACACCTTCTTTCGAATAACTATATTCGATTAACTCTTCGACTAACTCCTTTGGATTAACTAACTTCGAATAACCAATTTTCGATAGCTACTCTTCGAATAAATAATATTCGGTAACTCTTCTCAAATGAATAACATTTGATTTCTCCACTCGAATAAACTATATTCGATTACTCTTCTCTCGAATACACTATATTCGATAACTCTACTTCGGATAAGTGATATTCGACAACTCTACTCGATTAACTCTACTTGGATAGCTCTAACTGATCAACTCTAACTGGTTAACTCAACTGGTTAACTCTAACAGATTAACTCTAACTGGTTAACTCTAACTGGTCAACTCAACTGGTTTAACCTAACTGGTTAACTCTAACTGGTTAACTCAACTGGTTAACTCTACTGGTTTAACCTAACTGGTTAACTCTACTGGTTTAACCTAACTGGTTAACTCTACTGGTTTAACCTAACTGGTTAACTCGTTTTGATTAACTGAACAAATCCACTTAGTTTAACTTAGCTAATTCACGTTGATTAACTCTAACCGATTCACTTAGTTTAACTCAACTAATTCACTTCGATTAACCACTTAGTTAACTTAACAAATTCACTTCGATTAACCACGTAGTTTAACTTAACTAATTCACTTCGATTAACTCGACCAATTCACTTGGTTAACTCCTATTTATTTAACAAATAAATATCTCCTTTAGTTTAATTCTATTTATTTAATCTCTAAATAAATATCCTTTATATTTCTTTTAACGAATATAATTCCTTTATATTTTGATTAACAAATATATCCCCTTATATTCGATTAACATATATATCCCCATGTATTTGATTTACAAATATAATTCTTTTATATTTGTTTTACCAACTATATTCCTTTATATTCAGAATCCATTTTCTTATATATATATATATATATATATATATAATCCCTTGATTTTATATAAATAAACTATTTTCAAAATATACTTTGAAAACCCCTCTCCTACATTCTGGTATTTCTCATGGTATTTAACACACCATATAACAACGATAAATATCGTCCCACCACACATAATTACACAGATTATATACATCACATTATATATCACAATATAAAAATCACAGTAAAATAACTGTTGAGGAATCCAGTTGGATTCCTCCAACCTGTTTCCCTGCACCACAGATGTTAGACAATACAACAACATCGATTTCACTTCACTGTGAAATATTCTGATAGCAGAATCAACATATGACTATTTAACGGTTTATATATATACGTAAATATACATATATAAAATCTCTACTAACTGACTAGCAGTTCAATCAAACAGTCAACACACGGTCAAACAGTCAAACAGATAATATTTTAACAGTTCTAAGAATACAACGTGAAAATAAAACTGTTTAGAGTGTGTGAGATTTACTCACATTTGGACGATCATCGTCAATGACGATAACCATCGCTTGGTTCAGACAATTTATTTTGCTATAAATTGTGACGGACTCCAATTGACTCGCGGTCAGTCTCATTGTGTTCCTCCCGTCCATACGATCCCAACGGATCAAACCGTTCGTGATTCTGTCACCGTATGATGAAGTTACGATCCTTAGAAGTTAATATATATTTAAATTTTAAATAACTTAAGTTAATTTCTAATCGGGCCTCACCTTGCAAACTTGGCCCAAGCCTATCCCTTTAAACCCAAACCCGCTGATACTCCTTCTTCCTCAATACCGAATCACGCTCCAGTAACATATCCACGGCCATTTCCTCATTTCGATCTCCCCTTCCTCCATGATTTCTCAACCGAAAATCAAAACAAAACAACCAACGTCTCTCTCTTCGGATGTTCTTCCATCTCCATACGAAAATACCCCGTCCGCACCTCATTTGCTCAGCACGACCTCGACAGTGCTGGAAGCCCACACCGTAGACGAGCGACAACAATTTGGGCGGAAATCATCAGAGATGATGGCACAAGTGCGGTTTTGCTTACTGAACCCAAATCCAATATTAAATCGAACCAACAATGATTGGAAAACCAATTTCCTAGCCCTAGTTGCGACTGTCAAAACCGAGCACCCTTAAACTGACGTCGAGCTCGATGAAATTCCCACCAGCGTGAAGAGAATTAAAGCAGGAGTTCGAAGATGTTTGTTTTGCAATTAAAGGAATTTTGTTTGATTTTACATTGATTTTTCTTTTGGGATTTTTCTACTTTGGAACTTTCTACTGTGATGGTTTATACGGTATATATGCTACTGTCGGGTAGGTAGCTTCTGTGGCTGCAAACAGATGATGCGTGGCCTTCAAATTGGCCAAGCAAAATGTTAGGATATTTTATTTGTTGGTTTTCTATTTTATTTTATCGAATTTATAATCATTCTTGGTCCTTAAAAATCCCTGCGACCATATACGATGCCCAAAAATCATGAAACTGGGCGTGTAGCTAGAGTTCGACATTACGGTCCCAACGAAACTGGTTTCGTCGAATTCCGACTTCGTATGTTCACACAGTGTATTTTTAACTGTCAGAAAACTGACTATTTCTCACTCTAAAAATCCGTGCGGTCGCACCCTGACTCTAAAAATCACAAAACTTGGAATCTAACAACTATTTGACATTGTGGATCCAACAAAACTGGTTTCGTCGAATTCCGACTTCGTATGCAAAAGTGGCTATTTTTCAAAGCTCTAAATAGCCTATTTAAATATATAAATATATTTAAATATTAATTACTTAAAATTAATTATTATCGTCTGTATTCACAGTGTAATGCCGTACAGCTCTAGACTATTCCTGTATGTATTTACAACTCTATATTACATCGTCAGAGTTATATCGACGGTCGATTTCTATTTAAATCCCTATTTAAATATAATTAAATCGTTATGGTCAGGGCGCTGCATTTCTGATAATTTGATTTGGACGTAACTCAAAATCCACACGACGAAATCCCAATCTCTCTCTTCCACTAGAAAGATATAGTCCACCAGCTCCACACGTTTCTTGTTTCACAGAAATCCGATTAAAAATGGACCCTGTATACTCAGTTGA
This sequence comes from Allium sativum, assembly GCA_030737875.1. NCBI lineage: Eukaryota > Viridiplantae > Streptophyta > Magnoliopsida > Asparagales > Amaryllidaceae > Allium > Allium sativum. The sequence goes on along the minus strand of JASFAX010004136.1, from coordinate 2,515 downwards.
AGTCTAAATCGCCAAATAGCGAACTACCGCGTCGTTACGCGCTCTATTCTAATTATAATATAATTAATACGTTTTAACGTCGATTATTAAATCGATTCGTTATTCAAATTCAATTCTAAACTGAATTAAATATTTTAGCTGATCCAATTCACACCGTATTGTGAATTCGGTGATTTCCGATTATTTCCACATTATAATATATTATTATATTATTTATTTTAATTAAATATTTAATATTATTTAATTCAAGTCATCGATATCGCCCAATCGATATTTAATAATTAAATAAATTAATTATTCGATAGCTAACAAAACGCGCCATTACAATAAAACACTTGTTGTACTTGTAAAGCCATAACATACGGATCAGATTTTTGGCACAAACTGTTAAAATTAACTTGAGTCATCCCATACAAATCTTTCTCTTCTTGGTACCAGCAACACTTAAATAAAACCACTAAAATTCCTCCTCAATTATCAATTTCTATTATTTCTTCAATTGATCTGTAGTAACTAATATTGCCAACCAATGGATTTTGATCTTTTGAACTTGCAAAACTAGTGGTCAAGGCAGTCAAGAATACACCACTATTCTTTGTTTTGCACATAGCATCTCTGTATTTTGTATGAAATATGTATCCATTAATAATGTATCCACTAAATTTCCTGGATGCCCGATTAGGGCCTATTGCAAGCACTTGTAGCTCTTTCGAAATGTCCTCTTCTTTCCCAACCTCATCCTTCAGCCATTTCCAGAATTCTTCGGTATGTGCCCTATCTCTTTTATATCTTCTCGATATTGAATGACCATCAATGAAAGCTTGATGTTCCCTGGAATAAGCATGATGATATTAATATCGATAAATAAATATCCTAATTCTTTAGTATTAGCTAGAATAAAATTAGAACCTAAAACTTACTCCTTTAATTTCTCGATTTCCTCGTTACCACAATTGAATAGAATGTAACGATGACATGCTATCCACTTAGATTCTTTTAGATGAATAGCTTTTCCGTCTTTATTTCTTCTTGTACCAATACCGTATTCCATATTTTGTGGACAACTTTCAAATTTAGGTACTGCATCACCACTTAAGAGTCTTGAGCAGAATGCCATGCATTCTTCAGCCAGGTAACCTTCGGCGATGGAACCTTCCGGTTTAGATCTGTTGCGAACATAAGATTTGAGCTTACCAAAATAACGCTCAATCTGAAACATAAATCGAACGTGCACAGGTCCACCGTACTCAACTTCTCCACACAAGTGAACCGTCAAGTGAACCATTATGTCAAAGAAAGTCGATGGAAATATCATCTCAAACTGGCAAAGAAATTCGACTATTTCTTGTTGTTGCCTCTTCACATCTTCCAAGTCAAGTACCTTGCCCTAAAGACCTCTTAAGAATGCACCAAATCTTATCTATGGCAATGCAACTTCAAGTTTCAATGTTTTTTTCACGGCAAATTGCAATAAGTAATGAAGTAAAAAATGGGCATCATGGGTCTTGTACCCTGAGATAGTCCTTTCTCTCATGTGAACATATCGACTGATGTTGGCTGCACAACTATATGGAAATTTAGCATTCTGCAGTACCGAGCAAAATAATTCTTTTTCTTTCTTCATCATGTCAAATATGGCAGCCCTAATCTCAAAATGTTCGCCGTCACTTGATAAAGTAGGATGCAGAACCTTCCTGATGCCCATTTCTTGTAAATCCAAACGAGCATTCGAATGGTCTTTTGACTTGCCACTAATATTTAGCAAAGTACCGAGTATATTGATGTATATGTTTTTCTCTATTTGCATAACATCAAGGTTATGTCACACTAAATTACGGCTCCAATATGGTATATTTAAAAATATTGACTTCATTTTGAAAGGAGAATCCTTTTTCTTCCCAAAATTATTTTCAAAGCCACACAACAGTTCTTCAATGTATGTTCCTGATAAATTTCCTGGAATCTAATTCTACTTCAACTTCACCATTGAACCCCCTTTTATCAAACCTCCGCTTGTGTTTCGGATCCAGAAATTTTCTATGATTCATGTAGCACATTTTTTTACTATGTTTCAAGTACATTGAAGATGTCTCATAATGGCATACGGGACGACCCAATTTACCCTTTATGCTCCAACCGGATAACATTGCATGCCTCGGAAAATCACTAATGGTCCACAACATGCCTGCATGTAACATGAAATTTTGATCAGTAAAGGCATCATAAGTTTCTATGCCTATATCCCATAATTCTTTCAACTCTTTAATTAGAGGCTGCATATATACATCAATTTTATTATTTGGAGACTCTCGACAGGAGATGATTGTTGAAAGAATTAGATTTTCGGGCTTCATGCACAACCAAGTTGGAAGGTTGTAGTTAACTAGTACAATTGGCCATGTACTGTAAGCTGCACTCATTGTACGAAAAGGATTGAATCCATCAGCGGCTACACCCAATCTGATATTTCTATTTTCTGATGAAAAATCAGGATTCATAGCACCCATTGCCTTCC